>JARFIX010000761.1:0-20000 GCA_036346125.1 Lycocerus yunnanus | reverse complement strand
AATTTAAAATTTAATTTAAATTTTTGGGGGAAAAAAAAATTTAAAAAATTTTTAAAATTTAAAATTTAAAAAATTTAAATTCCAAAAAATTTTAAATTTAAAATTTTAAAAAAAATTTAAAATTTAAATTTAAAATTTGGAAAAATTTAAATTTAAAATTTAAATTTTAAATTTAAAATTTAAAATTTAAAAATTTTTTTTTAAATTTTAAAAAAATTTAAAATTTAAAATTCCAAAAAAAAAAAATTTTTTTTTAAAATTTTAAAAAAAAAAATTTTTTTAAAAAATTAAAAATTTAAATTTAAAATTTAAAATTTTAAATTTTTAAAAAAAAGGTTTAATTTAAAAATTTTAAAAAAATTTAAATTTAAAATTTAAAATTTTAAAAAATTAAAAAAAAAATTTAAAATTTTAAAAAAATTTAAATTTAAAAAAATTTTAAAAAAATTAAAAAAATTTTTTAAAATTTAAAATTTTAAAAAAAATTTTTAAATTTAATTTAAATTTTAAAAAAAATTTTTTTTTTTGGGAAATTTCCAAAAAAATTTAAATTTAATTTTTTTAAAAAAATTTAAATTTAAAATTTTTAAATTTAAACTTAAATTAAAATTTAAGTTTTAAAATTTAAAATTTTAAAAAAATTTAAAAATTTAAAAATTTTTTTAAAAAAATTTAAAAAATTTAAAATTTTAAAAAAATTTAAAATTTAAAAATTTTTTAAAAAAAATTTAAATTTAAAATTTAAATTTTAAAAAAAATTTAAAAATTTTTTAAAAATTTTAAAAAAAATTTAAATTTAAAATTTAAAATTTTAAAAAAATTTAAAAATTAATTAAAAATTTTTTAAAAAAAATTTAAAAAAATTTAAAATTTTAAAAAAATTTAAAAAAATTTAAAAAATTTAAAAAAAATTTAAAAAAATTTAAAATTTTAAAAAAATTTAAATTTAAAATTTAAAATTTTTTTAAATTAAAAAAAATTTAAAAAAAAAAATTTAAATTTAAATTTAAAATTTAAATTTTAAAAATTTTTTAATTTTTTAAAAAAAAAATTTTAAATTTAAAATTTTAAATTTAAAAAATTAAAATTTAAGGGAAAATTTAAAATTTTAAAAAAATTTAAATTTTTTAAAAATTTTTTAAATTAAACCAAAAATTTAAAATTTAAAATTTGAAAAATAAAAATTTAAAAAATTTTTAAAATTTTTCTTAAATTAAAATTTAAAATTTGAAATTTAAAATTTTAAAAAAATTTAAAAATTTTAAAAAATTTTTTCCAAAAAATTTAAAATTTAATTTTTAAAATTTAAAACAATTTTTTAAAAAATTTAAATTCTTAAATTTAAAATTTAAATTTAAAATTTAAAAAAAAAAAAATTTAAAATTTTAATTTAAAATTTTTAAAAAAAAAAAATTTTTTTTTAAAAAAAAAAAAAATTTAAAATTGTGAATTTAAAAAAAAAAAAAATTTTAAAAAATTTTTAAAAAAAATTTAAATTTTAATTTAAATTTTTAAAAAAAAAAATTTAAAAAAAATTTTTAAATTTAATTTAAAATTTTTTTTCCAATTTAAAAAATTTTTTAAAAAAAAAAATTTTAAATTTTAATTTAAAATTTTTTTTTTTAAAAAAATTTAAATTTAAAATTTAAAAATTTTAAATTTTTTTTTTTTTTTTAAAAAAATTTGAAATTTAAAAAAAATTTAAATTAAAAAAAATTTTTTAAATTTAAATTTTAAATTTTTTAAATTTTAAATTAAAATTTAAAATTAATTAAAATTTTTTGAATTTAAAATTTTTAAAAAAATTTAAAAAAATTAAAAATTTTAAAATTAATTAAAATTTTTTAAAATTTAAATTTTTTAAAAAAAAAAAAAAAAAAATTTTTAAAATTTTAAAATTTTAATTTTTTTTTTAAAAAAATTTTTAAAAAAAAAAATTTTAAAATTTTTTTTTTAATTTAAATTTAAATTAAAAATTTAAATTTAAAATTTTTAAATTTTAACATACTTCAATTTAAATTTTGAATTTGAAATTCTCAAATAAACAATTTAGAATTAATAATTACAAATTGTTAACTATACTTCAATTTGAAGTTGTGAATTTGAAATTTTCAAGTAAACAATTTAGAACTGATAATTACAAATTGTTAACTATACTTCAATTTGAAGTTGTGAATTTGAAATTCTCAAATAAACAATTTAGAATTAATAATTTCAAATTATTAAATATACTTCAATTTGAAGTTGTGAATTTAAAATTTTCAAATAAACAATTTAGAATTAATAATTACAAATTGTTAACTATACTTCAATTTGAAGTTATGAATTTGAAATTCTCAAATAAACAATTTAGAAGTAATAATTACTAATTATTAACTATACTTCAATTTGAAGATGTGAATTTAAAATTCTCAAATAAACAATTTAGAATTAATAATTACAAATTGTTAACTATACTTCAATTTGAAGTTGTGAATTTGAAATTTTCAAGTAAACAATTTAGAACTGATAATTACAAAATGTTAACTATACTTCAATTTGAAGTTGTGAATTTGAAATTCTCAAATAAACTATTTAGAATTAATAATTTCAAACTATTAACTATACTTCAATTTGAAGTTGTGAATTTGAAATTCTCAAATAACAATTTAGAATTTATAATTACAAATTGTTAACTATACTTCAATTTGAAGTTGTGAATTTGAAATTCTCAAATAAACAATTTAAAATTAATAATTACAAATTGTTAACTATACTTCAATTTGAAGTTGTGAATTTGAAATTCTCAAATAAACAATTTAAAACTGATAATTACAAATTGTTAACTATACTTCAACTTGAAGTTGTGAATTTGGAATTCTCAAATAACAATTTAAAATTAATAATTTCAAATTATTAACTATACTTCAATTTGAAGTTGTGAATTTGAAATTCTCAAATAAACAATTTAGAACTATAAATTATAAATTGTTAACTATACTTCAATTTGAAGTTGTGAATTTGAAATTTTCAAGTAAACAATTTAGAACTGATAATTACAAATTGTTAACTATACTTCAATTTGAAGTTGTGAATTTGAAATTCTCAAATAAACAATTTAGAATTAATAATTTCAAATTATTAAATATACTTCAATTTGAAGTTGTGAATTTGAAATTTTCAAATAAACAATTTAGAATTAATAATTACAAATTGTTAACTATACTTCAATTTGAAGTTGTGAATTTGAAATTCTCAAATAAACAATTTAGAATTAATAATTTTAAATTATTAACTATACTTCAATTTGAAGATGAATTTGAAATTTTCAAATAAACAATTTAGAATTAATAATTACAAATTGTTAACTATACTTCAATTTGAAGTTGTGAATTTGAAATTCTCAAATAAACAATTTAGAATTAATAATTTCAAGTTATTAACTATACTTTAATTTGAAGTTGTGAATTTGAAATTCTCAAATAAACAATTTAGAATTAATAATTTTAAATTATTAACTATACTTCAATTTGAAGTTTTGAATTTGAAATTCTCAAATAAACAATTTAGAATTAATAATTTCAAATTATTAACTATACTTCAATTTGAAGTTGTGAATTTGAAATTCTCAAATAAACAATTTAGAATTAATAATTACAAATTGTTAACTATACTTCAATTTGAAGTTGTGAATTTGAAATTCTCAAATAAACAATTTAGAATTAAAAATTTTACAAATTATTAACTATACTTCAATTTGAAGTTGTGAATTTGAAATTCTCAAATAAACAATTTAGAATTAATAATTACAAATTGTTAACTATACTTCAATTTGAAGTTGTGAATTTGAAATTCTCAAATAAACAATTTAGAACTGATAATTACAAATTGTTAACTATACTTCAATTTGAAGTTGTGAATTTGAAATTCTTAAATAAACAATTTAGAATTAATAATTTCAAATTATTAACTATACTTCAATTTGAAGTTGTGAATTTGAAATTCTCAAATAAACAATTTAGAATTAATAATTACAAATTATTAACTATACTTCAATTTGAAGTTGTGAATTTGAAATTCTCAAATAAACAATTTAGAATTAATAATTACAAATTGTTAACTATACTTCAATTTGAAGTTGTGAATTTGAAATTCTCAAATAAACAATTTAGAATTAATAATTTCAAATTATTAACTATACTTCAATTTGAAGTTGTGAATTTGAAATTCTCAAATAAACAATTTAGAATTAATAATTACAAATTATTAACTATACTTCAATTTGAAGTTGTGAATTTGAAATTCTCAAATAAACAATTTAGAATTAATAATTACAAATTATTAACTATACTTCAATTTGAAGTTGTGAATTTGAAATTCTCAAATAAACAATTTAGAATTAATAATTTCAAATTATTAACTATACTTCAATTTGAAGTTGTGAATTTGAAATTCTCAAATAAACAATTTAGAATTAATAATTTCAAATTATTAACTATACTTCAATTTGAAGTTGTGAATTTGAAATTCTCAAATAAACAATTTAGAATTAATAATTACAAATTGTTAACTATACTTCAATTTGAAGTTGTGAATTTGAAATTCTCAAATAAACAATTTAGAATTAATAATTACAAATTGTTAACTATACTTCAATTTGAAGTTGTGAATTTGAAATTCACAAATAAACAATTTAGAACTAATAATTACAAATTGTTAACTATACTTCAATTTGAAGTTGTGAATTTAAAATTCTAAAATAAACAATTTAGAAATAATAATTACAAATTGTTAACTATACTTCAATTTGAAGTTGTTAATTTGAAATTCTCAAATAAACAATTTAGAACTGATAATTACAAATTGTTAACTATACTTCAATTTGAAGTTGGTAATTTGAAACTCTCAAATAAACTATTTAGAATTAATAATTTCAAACTATTATTTATACTTCAATTTGAAGTTGTGAATTTGAAATTCTCAAATAAACAATTTAAATTAATAATTACAAATTGTTAACTATACTTCAATTTGAAGTTGTGAATTTGAAACTCTCAAATAAACTATTTAGAATTAATAATTTCAAATTATTAACTATACTTCAATTTGAAGTTGTGAATTTGAAATTCTCAAATAAACAATTTATAATTAATAATTCAAATTATTAAATATACTTCAATTTGAAGTTGTGAATTTGAAATTCTCAAATAAACAATTTAGAATTAATAATTACAAATTGTTAACTATACTTCAATTTGAAGTTGTTAATTTGAAATTCTCAAATAAACAATTTAGAATTAATAATTACAAATTATTAACTATACTTCAATTTGAAGTTGTGAATTTGAAATTCTCAAATAAACAATTTAGAATTAATAATTTCAAGTTATTAACTATACTTTAATTTGAAGTTGTGAATTTGAAATTCTCAAATAAACAATTTAGAATTAATAATTTTAAATTATTAACTATACTTCAATTTGAAGTTGTGAATTTGAAATTCTCAAATAAACAATTTAGAATTAATAATTACAAATTGTTAACTATACTTCAATTTGAAGTTGTGAATTTGAAATTTTCAAGTAAACAATTTAGAACTGATAATTACAAATTGTTAACTATACTTCAATTTGAAGTTGTGAATTTGAAATTCTTAAATAAACAATTTAAATTAATAATTTCAAATTATTAAATATACTTCAATTTGAAGTTGTGAATTTGAAATTTTCAAATAAACAATTAAGAATTAATAATTACAAATTGTTAACTATACTTCAATTAGAAGTTGTGAATTTGAAATTCTCAAATAAACAATTTAAATTAGTATTTACAAATTGTTAACTATACTTCAATTTGAAGTTGTGAATTTGAAATTCTCAAATAAACAATTTAGAATTAATAATTACAAATTGTTAACTATACTTCAACTTGAAGTTGTGAATTTGAAATTCTCAAATAAACAATTTAGAATTAGTAATTACAAATTGTTAACTATACTTCAATTTGAAGTTGTGAATTTGAAATTCTCAAATATACAATTTAAATTAATAATTACAAATTGTTAACTATACTTCAATTTGAAGTTGTGAATTTGAAATTCTCAAATAAACAATTTAGAATTAATAATTTCAAATTATTAAATATACTTCAATTTGAAGTTGTGAATTTGAAATTCTCAAATAAACAATTTAGAATTAATAATTACAAATTGTTAACTATACTTCAATTTGAAGTTGTGAATTTGAAATTCTCAAATAAACAATTTAAATTAATAATTTCAAGTTATAACTATACTTCAATTTCAAGTTGTGAATTTGAAATTCTCAAATAAACAATTTAGAATTAATAATTACAAATTGTTAACTAGACTTCAATTTGAAGTTGTGAATTTGAAATTCTCAAGTAAACAATTTAGAATTAATAATTTCAAATTATTAACTATACTACAATTTGAAGTTGTGAATTTGAAATTCTCAAATAAACAATTTAAATTAATAATTACAAATTGTTAACTATACTTCAATTTGAAGTTGTGAATTTGAAACTCTCAAATAAACTATTTAAATTAATAATTCCAAATTATTAACTATACTTCAATTTGAAGTTGTGAATTTGAAATTCTCAAATAAACAATTTAAATTAATAATTACAAATTGTTAACTATACTTCAATTTGAAGTTGTGAATTTGAAATTCTCAAATAACAATTTAAAATTAATAATTTCAAATTATTAACTATACTTCAATTTGAAGTTGTGATTTTGAAATTCTCAAATAAACAATTTAGAATTAATAATTACAAATTGTTAACTATACTTCAATTTAAAGTTGTGAATTTGAAATTCATAAATAAACAATTTAGAACTAATAATTACAAATTGTTAACTATACTTCAATTTGAAGTTGTGAATTTAAAATTCTAAAATAAACAATTTAGAAATAATAATTACAAATTGTTAACTATACTTCAATTTGAAGTTGTCAATTTGAAATTCTCAAATAAACAATTTAGAACTGATAATTACAAATTGTTAACTATACTTCAATTTGAAGTTGGTAATTTGAAACTCTCAAATAAACTATTTAGAATTAATAATTTCAAACTATTATTTATACTTCAATTTGAAGTTGTGAATTTGAAATTCTCAAATAAACAATTTAAATTAATAATTACAAATTGTTAACTATACTTCAATTTGAAGTTGTGAATTTGAAACTCTCAAATAAGCTATTTAAATTAATAATTTCAATTTTTAACTATACTTCAATTTGAAGTTGTGAATTTGTAATTCTCAAATAAACAATTTAAATTAATAATTTAAATTATTAACTATACTTTAATTTGAAGTTGTGAATTTGAAATTCTCAAATAAACAATTTAGAATTAATAATTTTAAATTATTAACTATACTTCAATTTGAAGTTGTGAATTTGAAATTCTCAAATAAACAATTTAGAATTAATAATTACAAATTGTTAACTATACTTTAATTTGAAGTTGTGGATTTAAAATTTTCAAATAACCAATTTAGAACTGATAATTACAAATTGTTAACTATACTTCAATTTGAAGTTGTGAATTTGAAATTCTCAAATAAACAATTTAGAATTAATAATTTCAAATTATTAAATATACTTCAATTTGAAGTTGTGAATTTGAAATTTTCAAATAAACAATTTAAATTAATAATTACAAATTGTTAACTATACTTCAATTTGAAGTTGTGAATTTGAAATTCTCAAATAAACAATTTAGAATTAGTAATTACAAATTGTTAACTGTACTTCAATTTGAAGTTGTGAATTTGAAATTCTCAAATATACAATTTAGAATTAATAATTACAAATTGTTAGCTATACTTCAATTTGAAGTTGTGAATTTGAAATTCTCAAATAACAATTTAGAATTAATAATTTTAAATTATTAACTATACTTCAATTTGAAGTTGTGAATTTGAAATTCTCAAATAAACAATTTAGAATTAATAATTTCAAATTATTAAATATACTTCAATTTGAAGTTGTGAATTTGAAATTCTCAAATAAACAATTTAGAATTAATAATTACAAATTGTTAACTATACTTCAATTTGAAGTTGTGAATTTGAAATTCTCAAATAAACAATTTAGAATTAATAATTTCAAGTTATTAACTATACTTTAATTTGAAGTTGTGAATTTGAAATTCTCAAATAAACAATTTAGAATTAATAATTTCAAGTTATTAACTATACTTCAATTTGAAGTTGTGAATTTGAAATTCTCAAATAAACAATTTAGAATTAATAATTTTAAATTATTAACTATACTTCAATTTGAAGTTGTGTATTTGAAATTCTCAAATAAACAATTTAGAATTAATAATTTCAAATTATTAAATATACTTCAATTTGAAGTTGTGAATTTGAAATTCTCAAATAAACAATTTAGAATTAATAATTACAAATTGTTAACTATACTTCAATTTGAAGTTGTGAATTTGAAACTCTCAAATAAACTATTTAGAATTAATAATTCCAAATTATTAACTATACTTCAATTTGAAGTTGTGAATTTGAAATTCTCAAATAAACAATTTAGAATTAATAATTACAAATTGTTAACTATACTTCAATTTGAAGTTGTGAATTTGAAATTCTCAAATAACAATTTAAAATTAATAATTTCAAATTATTAACTATACTTCAATTTGAAGTTGTGAATTTGAAATTCTCAAATAAACAATTTAGAATTAATAATTACAAATTGTTAACTATACTTCAATTTGAAGTTGTGAATTTGAAATTCACAAATAAACAATTTAGAACTAATAATTACAAATTGTTAACTATACTTCAATTTGAAGTTGTGAATTTAAAATTCTAAAATAAACAATTTAGAACTAATAATTACAAATTGTTAACTATACTTCAATTTGAAGTTGTCAATTTGAAATTCTCAAATAAACAATTTAGAACTGATAATTACAAATTGTTAACTATACTTCAATTTGAAGTTGGTAATTTGAAACTCTCAAATAAACTATTTAGAATTAATAATTTCAAACTATTATTTATACTTCAATTTGGAGTTGTGAATTTGAAATTCTCAAATAAACAATTTAGAATTAATAATTACAAATTGTTAACTATACTTCAATTTGAAGTTGTGAATTTGAAACTCTCAAATAAGCTATTTAGAATTAATAATTTCAATTTTTAACTATACTTCAATTTGAAGTTGTGAATTTGTAATTCTCAAATAAACAATTTAGAATTAATAATTTAAATTATTAAATATACTTCAATTTGAAGTTGTGAATTTGAAATTCTCAAATAAACAATTTAGAATTAATAATTAGAAATTGTTAACTATACTTCAATTTGAAGTTGTGAATTTGAAATTCTCAAATAAACAATTTAGAATTAATAATTACAAATTATTAACTATACTTCAATTTGAAGTTGTGAATTTGAAATTCTCAAATAAACAATTTAGAATTAATAATTTCAAGTTATTAACTATACTTTAATTTGAAGTTGTGAATTTGAAATTCTCAAATAAACAATTTAGAATTAATAATTTTAAATTATTAACTATACTTCAATTTGAAGTTGTGAATTTGAAATTCTCAAATAAACAATTTAGAATTAATAATTACAAATTGTTAACTATACTTTAATTTGAAGTTGTGAATTTAAAATTTTCAAATAAACAATTTAGAACTGATAATTACAAATTGTTAACTATACTTCAATTTGAAGTTGTGAATTTGAAATTCTCAAATAAACAATTTAGAATTAATAATTTCAAATTATTAAATATACTTCAATTTGAAGTTGTGAATTTGAAATTTTCAAATAAACAATTTAGAATTAATAATTACAAATTGTTAACTATACTTCAATTTGAAGTTGTGAATTTGAAATTCTCAAATGAACAATTTAGAATTAATAATTACAAATTGTTAACTATACTTCAATTTGAAGTTGTGAATTTGAAATTCTCAAATAAACAATTTAGAATTAATAATTACAAATTGTTAACTATACTTCAATTTGAAGTTGTGAATTTGAAATTCTCAAATAACAATTTAGAATTAATAATTTTAAATTATTAACTATACTTCAATTTGAAGTTGTGAATTTGAAATTCTCAAATAAACAATTTAGAATTAATAATTTCAAGTTATTAACTATACTTTAATTTGAAGTTGTGAATTTGAAATTCTCAAATAAACAATTTAGAATTAATAATTTCAAGTTATTAACTATACTTTAATTTGAAGTTGTGAATTTGAAATTCTCAAATAAACAATTTAGAATTAATAATTTTAAATTATTAACTATACTTCAATTTGAAGTTGTGAATTTGAAATTCTCAAATAAACAATTTAGAATTAATAATTACAAATTGTTAACTATACTTCAATTTGAAGTTGTGAATTTGAAATTTTCAAGTAAACAATTTAGAATTAATAATTTCAAATTATTAACTATACTTCAATTTGAAGTTGTGAATTTGAAATTCTCAAATAAACAATTTAGAATTAATAATTACAAATTGTTAACTATACTTCAATTTGAAGTTGTGAATTTGAAACTCTCAAATAAACTATTTAGAATTAATAATTTCAAATTATTAACTATACTTCAATTTGAAGTTGTGAATTTGAAATTCGCAAATAAACAATTTAGAATTAATAATTACAAATTGTTAACTATACTTCAATTTGAAGTTGTGAATTTGAAATTCTCAAATAAACAATTTAGAACTAATAATTACAAATTGTTAACTATACTTCAATTTGAAGTTGTGAATTTAAAATTCTAAAATAAACAATTTAGAAATAATAATTACAAATTGTTAACTATACTTCAATTTGAAGTTGTGAATTTGAAATTCTCAAATAAACAATTTAGAATTAATAATTTCAAGTTATTAACTATACTTCAATTTGAAGTTGTGAATTTGAAATTCTCAAATAAACAATTTGAATTAATATTTTTAAATTATTAACTATACTTCAATTTGAAGTTGTGAATTTGAAATTCTCAAATAAACAATTTAGAACTGATAATTACAAATTGTTAACTATACTTCAATTTGAAGTTGGTAATTTGAAACTCTCAAATAAACTATTTAGAATTAATAATTTGAAACTATTATTTATACTTCAATTTGAAGTTGTGAATTTGAAATTCTCAAATAAACAATTTAGAATTAATAATTACAAATTGTTAACTATACTTCAATTTGAAGTTGTGAATTTGAAACTCTCAAATAAACTATTTAGAATTAATAATTTCAAATTATTAACTATACTTCAATTTGAAGTTGTGAATTTGAAATTCTCAAATAAACAATTTAGAATTAATAATTTAAATTATTAAATATACTTCAATTTGAAGTTGTGAATTTGAAATTCTTAAATAAACAATTTAGAATTAATAATTACAAATTATTAACTATACTTCAATTTGAAGTTGTGAATTTGAAATTCTCAAATAAACAATTTAGAACTAATAATTACAAATTGTTAACTATACTTCAATTTGAAGTTGTGAATTTGAAATTCTCAAATAAACAATTTAGAATTAATAATTACAAATTGTTAACTATACTTCAATTTGAAGTTGTGAATTTGAAATTCTCAAATAAACAATTTAGAATTAATAATTTCAAATTATTAACTATACTTCAATTTGAAGTTGTGAATTTGAAATTCTCAAATAAACAATTTAGAATTAATAATTACAAATTGTTAACTATACTTCAATTTGAAGTTGTGAATTTGAAATTCTCAAATAAACAATTTAGAATTAATAATTACAAATTATTAACTATACTTCAATTTGAAGATTGTAATTTGAAATTCTCAAATAAACAATTTAGAATTAATAATTTCAAATTTTTAAAACTATACTTCAATTTGAAGTTGTGAATTTGAAATTCTCAAATAAACAATTTAAATTAATAATTACAATTGTTAACTATACTTTAATTTGAAGTTGTGAATTTGAAATTCTCAAATAAACAATTTAGAATTAATAATTTCAAGTTATTAACTATACTTCAATTTGAAGTTGTGAATTTGAAATTCTCAAATAAACAATTTAGAATTAATAATTACAAATTGTTAACTATACTTCAATTTGAAGTTGTGAATTTGAAATTTTCAAGTAAACAATTTAGAACTGATAATTACAAATTGTTAACTATACTTCAATTTGAAGTTGTGAATTAGAAATTCTCAAATAAACAATTTAGAATTAATAATTTCAAATTATTAAATATACTTCAATTTGAAGTTGTGAATTTGAAATTTTCAAATAAACAATTTAGAATTAATAATTACAAATTGTTAACTATACTTCAATTTGAAGTTGTGAATTTGAAATTCTCAAATAAACAATTTAGAACTAATAATTACAAATTATTAACTATACTTCAATTTGAAGATGTGAATTTAAAATTCTTAAATAAACAATTTAGAACTAATAATTACAAATTGTTAACTATACTTCAATTTGAAGTTGTGAATTTGAAATTTTCAAGTAAACAATTTAGAACTGATAATTACAAAATGTTAACTATACTTCAATTTGAAGTTGTGAATTTGAAATTCTCAAATAAACTATTTAAATTAATAATTTCAAACTATTAACTATACTTCAATTTGAAGTTGTGAATTTGAAATTCTCAAATAAACAATTTAAATTTATAATTACAAATTGTTAACTATACTTCAATTTGAAGTTGTGAATTTGAAATTCTCAAATAAACAATTTAAAATTAATAATTACAAATTGTTAACTATACTTCAATTTGAAGTTGTGAATTTGAAATTCTCAAATAAACAATTTAAAACTGATAATTACAAATTGTTAACTATACTTCAACTTGAAGTTGTGAATTTGGAATTCTCAAATAACAATTTAAAATTAATAATTTCAAATTATTAACTATACTTCAATTTGAAGTTGTGAATTTGAAATTCTCAAATAAACAATTTAGAACTATAAATTATAAATTGTTAACTATACTTCAATTTGAAGTTGTGAATTTGAAATTTTCAAGTAAACAATTTAGAACTGATAATTACAAATTGTTAACTATACTTCAATTTGAAGTTGTGAATTTGAAATTCTCAAATAAACAATTTAGAATTAATAATTACAAATTGTTAACTATACTTCAATTTGAAGTTGTGAATTTGAAATTCTCAAATAAACAATTTAGAATTAATAATTTCAAGTTATTAACTATACTTTAATTTGAAGTTGTGAATTTGAAATTCTCAAATAAACAATTTAGAATTAATAATTTTAAATTATTAACTATACTTCAATTTGAAGTTTTGAATTTGAAATTCTCAAATAAACAATTTAGAATTAATAATTACAAATTGTTAACTATACTTCAATTTGAAGTTGTGAATTTGAAATTTTTAAGTAAACAATTTAGAACTGATAATTACAAATTGTTAACTATACTTCAATTTGAAGTTGTGAATTTGAAATTCTCAAATAAACAATTTAGAATTAATAATTTCAAATTATTAAATATACTTCAATTTGAAGTTGTGAATTTGAAATTTTCAAATAAACAATTTAGAATTAATAATTACAAATTGTTAACTATACTTCAATTTGAAGTTATGAATTTGAAATTCTCAAATAAACAATTTAGAACTGATAATTACAAATTGTTAACTATACTTCAATTTGAAGTTGTGAATTTGAAATTCTCAAATAAACAATTTAGAACTAATAATTACAAATTGTTAACTATACTTCAATTTGAAGTTGTGAATTTAAAATTCTCAAATAAACAATTTAGAATTAATAATTTTAAATTATTAACTATACTTCAATTTGAAGATGTGAATTTAAAATTCTCAAATAAACAATTTAGAATTAATAATTACAAATTGTTAACTATACTTCAATTTGAAGTTGTGAATTTGAAATTCTCAAATAAACAATTTAGAATTAATAATTTCAAGTTATTAACTATACTTTAATTTGAAGTTGTGAATTTGAAATTCTCAAATAAACAATTTAGAATTAATAATTTTAAATTATTAACTATACTTCAATTTGAAGTTGTGAATTTGAAATTCTCAAATAAACAATTTAGAATTAATAATTACAAATTATTAACTATACTTCAATTTGAAGTTGTGAATTTGAAATTCTCAAATAAACAATTTAGAATTAATAATTACAAATTGTTAACTATACTTCAATTTGAAGTTGTGAATTTGAAATTCTCAAATAAACAATTTAGAATTAATAATTTCAAATTATTAACTATACTTCAATTTGAAGTTGTGAATTTGAAATTTCAAATAAACAATTTAGAATTAATAATTACAAATTGTTAACTATACTTCAATTTGAAGTTGTGAATTTGAAATTCTCAAATAAACAATTTAGAACTAATAATTACAAATTATTAACTATACTTCAATTTGAAGATGTGAATTTAAAATTCTCAAATAAACAATTTAGAATTAATAATTACAAATTGTTAACTATACTTCAATTTGAAGTTGTGAATTTGAAATTTTCAAATAAACAATTTAGAACTGATAATTACAAATTGTTAACTATACTTCAATTTGAAGTTGTGAATTTGAAATTCTCAAATAAACTATTTAGAATTAATAATTTCAAATTATTAACTATACTTTAATTTGAAGTTGTGAATTTGAAATTCTCAAATAAACAATTTAGAATTATAATTACAAATTGTTAACTATACTTCAATTTGAAGTTGTGAATTTGAAATTCTTAAATAAACAATTTAAAATTAATAATTACAAATTATTAACTATACTTCAATTTGAAGTTGTGAATTTGAAATTCTCAAATAAACAATTTAAATTAATAATTACAAATTGTTAACTATACTTCAATTTGAAGTTGTGAATTTGAAATTCTCAAATAAACAATTTAGAATTAAAAATTTTACAAATTATTAACTATACTTCAATTTGAAGTTGTGAATTTGAAATTCTCAAATAAACAATTTAGAATTAATAATTATCAAATTATTAACTATACTTCAATTTGAAGTTGTGAATTTGAAATTCTCAAATAAACAATTTAGAATTAATAATTACAAATTGTTAACTATACTTCAATTTGAAGTTGTGAATTTGAAATTCTCAAATAAACAATTTAGAATTAATAATTTCAAATTATTAACTATACTTCAATTTGAAGTTGTGAATTTGAAATTCTCAAATAAACAATTTAGAATTAATAATTACAAATTATTAACTATACTTCAATTTGAAGTTGTGAATTTGAAATTTTCAAATAAACAATTTAGAATTAATAATTACAAATTGTTAACTATACTTCAATTTGAAGTTATGAATTTGAAATTCTCAAATAAACAATTTAGAACTAATAATTACAAATTATTAACTATACTTCAATTTGAAGATGTGAATTTAAAATTCTCAAATAAACAATTTATAATTAATAATTACAAATTGTTAACTATACTTTAATTTAAAGTTGTGAATTTGAAATTCTCAAGTAAACAATTTAGAACTGATAATTACAAAATGTTAACTATACTTTAATCTGAAGTTGTGAATTTGAAATTCTCAAATAAACTATTTAGAATTAATAATTTCAAACTATTAACTATACTTCAATTTGAAGTTGTGAATTTGAAATTCTCAAATAAACAATTTAGAATTTATAATTACAAATTGTTAACTATACTTCAATTTGAAGTTGTGAATTTGAAATTCTAAATAAACAATTTAAAATTAATAATTACAAATTGTTAACTATACTTCAATTTGAAGTTGTGAATTTGAAATTCTCAAATAAACAATTTAAAACTGATAATTACAAATTGTTAACTATACTTCAACTTGAAGTTGTGAATTTGAAATTCTCAAATAACAATTTAAAATTAATAATTTCAAATTATTAACTATACTTCAATTTGAAGTTGTGAATTTGAAATTCTCAAATAAACAATTTAGAACTATAAATTATAAATTGTTAACTATACTTCAATTTGAAGTTGTGAATTTAAAATTCTCAAATAAACAATTTAGAACTGATAATTACAAATTGTGAACTATACTTCAATTTGAAGTTGTGAATTTGAAACTCTCAAATAAACTATTTAGAATTAATAATTTCAAATTATTAACTATACTTCAATTTGAAGCTGTGATGTTGAAATTCTCAAATAAACAATTTAGAATTAATAATTACAAATTGTTACCTATACTTCAATTTGAAGTTGTGAATTTGAAACTATCAAATAAACTATTTAGCATTAATAATTTCAAATTATTAACTATACTTCAATTTGAAGTTGTGAATTTGAAATTCTCAAATAAACAATTTAGAATTAATAATTTCTAATTATTAACTATACTTCAATTTGAAGTTGTGAATTTGAAATTCACAAATAAACAATTTAGAATTAATAATTACAAATTGTTAACTATACTTCAATTTGAAGTTGTGAATTTGAAATTCTTAAATAAACTATTTAGAACTGATAATTACAAATTGTTAACTGTACTTCAATTTGAAGTTGTGAATTTGAAAATCTCAAATAAACAATTTAGAACTGATAATTACAAATTGTTAACTATACTTCAATTTGAAGTTTGGAATTTGAAATTCTCAAATAAACAATTTAGAATTAAAAATTACAAATTGTTAACTATACTTCAATTTGAAGTTGTGAATTTGAAATTCTCAAATAAACAATTTAGAATTAATAATTACAAATTGTTAACTATACTTCAATTTGAAGTTGTGAATTTGAAATTCTCAAATAAACAATTTAAATTAATAATTTCAAGTTATTAACTATACTTCAATTTGAAGCTGTGATGTTGAAATTCTCAAATAAACAATTTAGAATTAATAATTTCAAATTATTAACTATACTTCAATTTGAAGTTGTGAATTTGAAATTCTCAAATAAACAATTTAGAATTAATAATTACAAATTGTTAACTATACTTCAATTTGAAGTTGTGAATTTGAAATTCTCAAATAAACAATTTAGAATTAATAATTACAAATTGTTAACTATACTTCAATTTGAAGTTGTGAATTTGAAATTCTCAAATAAACAATTTAGAATTAATAATTACAAATTGTTAACTATACTTCAATTTGAAGTTGTGAATTTGAAATTCTCAAATAAACAATTTAGAATTAATAATTACAAATTGTTAACTATACTTCAATTTGAAGTTGTGAATTTGAAATTCTCAAATAAACAATTTAGAATTAATAATTACAAATTGTTAACTATACTTCAATTTGAAGTTGTGAATTTGAAATTCTCAAATAAACAATTTAAATTAATAATTACAAATTGTTAACTATACTTCAATTTGAAGTTGTGAATTTGAAATTCTCAAATAAACAATTTAGAATTAATAATTACAAATTGTTAACTATACTTCAATTTGAAGTTGTGAATTTGAAATTCTCAAATAAACAATTTAAATTAATAATTACAAATTTTAACTATACTTCAATTTGAAGTTGTGAATTTGAAATTCTCAAATAAACAATTTAGAATTAATAATTACAAATTATTAACTATACTTCAATTTGAAGTTGTGAATTTGAAATTCTCAAATAAATAATTTAGTATTAATAATTACAAATTATTAACTATACTTCAATTTGAAGTTGTGAATTTGAAATTCTCAAATAAACAATTTAGAATTAATAATTACAAATTGTTAACTATACTTCAATTTGAAGTTGTGAATTTGAAATTCTCAAATAAACAATTTAGAATTAATAATTACAAATTGTTAACTATACTTCAATTTGAAGTTGTGAATTTGAAATTCTCAAATAAACAATTTAGAACTATAATTACAAATTGTTAACTATACTTCAATTTGAAGTTGTGAATTTGAAATTCTCAAATAAACAATTTAAATTATAATTACAAATTGTTAACTATACTTCAATTTGAAGTTGTGAATTTGAAATTCTCAAATAAACATTTTAGTATTAATAATTACAAATTTTAACTATACTTCAATTTGAAGTTGTGAATTTGAAATTCTCAAATAAACAATTTAGAATTAATAATTACAAATTATTAACTATACTTCAATTTGAAGTTGTGAATTTGCAATTCTCAAATAAACATTTTAGTATTAATAATTACAAATTTTAACTATACTTCAATTTGAAGTTGTGAATTTGAAATTCTCAAATAAACAATTTAAATTAATAATTCAAATTATTAACTATACTTCAATTTGAAGTTGTGAATTTGAAATTCTCAAATAAACAATTTAAATTAATAATTACAAATTATTAACTATACTTCAATTTGAAGTTGAGAATTTGAAATTCTCAAATAAACAATTTAGAATTAATAATTACAAATTGTTAACTATACTTCAATTTGAAGTTGTGAATTTGAAATTCTCAAATAAACAATTTAGAATAATAATTACAAATTGTTAACTATACTTCAATTTGAAGTTGTAAATTTGAAATTCTCAAATAAAAATTTAGAATTAATAATTACAAATTGGTAACTATACTTCAATTTGAAGTTGTGAATTTGATAATTTTAAATAAACAATTTAGAATTAATAATTACAAATTGTTAACTATTCTTCAATTTGAAGTTGTGAATTTGAAATTCTCAAATAAACAATTTAGAACTGATAATTATAAATTGTTAACTATACTTTAATTTGAAATTGTGAATTTGAAATTCTCAAATAAACAATTTAGAATTAAGAATTACAAATTGTTAAATATACTTCAATTTGAAGTTGTGAATTTGAAATTCTTAAATAAACAATTTAGAATTAATAATTACAAATTGTTAACTATACTTCAATTTGAAGTTGTGAATTTGAAATTCTCAAATAAACAATTTAGAACTAATAATTTCAAGTTATTAACTATACTTCAATTTGAAGTTGTGAATTAGAAATTCTGAAATAAACAATTTAAAACTGATAATTACAAATTGTTAACTATACATCAATTTGAAGTTGTGAATTTGAAATTTTCAAATAAACAATTTAGAACTGATAATTACAAATTGTTAACTATACTTCAATTTGAAGTTGTGAATTTGAAATTCTCAAATAAACAATTTAGAATTAATAATTTCAAATTATTAAATATACTTCAATTTGAAGTTGTGAATTTGAAATTCTCAAATAAACAATTTAGAATTAATAATTACAAATTGTTAACTATACTTCAATTTGAAGTTGTGAATTTGAAATTCTCAAATAAACAATTTAGAATTAATAATTTTAAATTATTAACTATACTTCAATTTGAAGATGTGAATTTAAATTCTCAAATAAACAATTTAGAATTAATAATTACAAATTGTTAACTATACTTTAATTTGAAATTGTAAATTTGAAATTCTCAAATAAACAATTTAGAATTAAGAATTTCAAATTGTTAAATATACTTCAATTTGAAGTTGTGAATTTGAAATTCTCAAATAAACAATTTAGAATTAATAATTAAAATTGTTAACTATACTTCAATTTGAAGTTGTGAATTTGAAATTCTCAAAAAACAATTTAGAACTAATAATTTCAAGTTATTAACTATACTTCAATTTGAAGATGTGAATTTAAAATTCTCAAATAAACAATTTAAATTAATAATTACAAATTGTTAACTATACTCAATTTGAAGTTGTGAATTTGAAATTTTCAAGTAAACAATTTAGAACTGATAATTACAAATTGTTAACTATACTTCAATTTGAAGTTGTAAATTTTAGAAATTCTCAAATAAACAATTTAGAATTAATAATTTCAAATTATTAAATATACTTCAATTTGAAGTTGTGAATTTGAAATTCTCAAATTAACAATTTAGAATTAATAATTACAAATTGTTAACTATACTTCAATTTGAAGTTATGAATTTGAAATTCTCAAATAAACAATTTAGAACTAATAATTACAAATTATTAACTATACTTCAATTTGAAGATGTGAATTTAAAATTCTCAAATAAACAA
>JARFIX010000750.1:0-32411 GCA_036346125.1 Lycocerus yunnanus | reverse complement strand
GGATACCGTAGACTTGGGAAGTCTGCAGTGAATAAGAGGTACAGACTTGGTCCCAGGACGCTATCCTGTGGATCTCTTGAATTAAAAGAAACTAGTGCTGAATACTTGTCTTTGACCTGTACCTGGAACATTCTTTCAATTAGATAGGATTTTATTAGGTGGTAGCAAGCAGTCGGCAATTGTTTTATTTTGTACAAGATACAATCATGTGAGGCCTTGTCAGATTCCTCATAATCCATAGATCAATATTAGACTTTTTGCTTACAGCAGTGTATCTAACGCGAACAGTATAATATAATATCTGACTACGACTTGAAAAATAACTAGAGCAAAATTTAAAGTATCTTTAGGTATCTTTTACCTGATTATAAGTTATTTTATTTTTGAGGAGAATTGTTTTGATTAAATAATATATTATTTACAAATACACATAAAACAACATTTACATTGGTAAATATTTTAAATAATAAATCTATACAGTTATCCACTGAAGTGTTACAACGGTCACAGTATTCACTTTTTGGTAAAAATGTACATTTGTTTTAGATATAATTTTAAAAGTGTGATACCGCTTCTTGTTAATATTGTCCAAAGCGTGTACACCGATGCCTTCCCAGCCCCTAGAACTTAGGAGCGTGTAGCGCTATAATCGAGTTTGTCAGCTTATACTGTTTTTGTTGTAGATGGTACTGTAAGAGGTTAGCTTCGTATATTTAGTACACAGTACCGAGAAGCGTGCGTCACGAATACGCGGTTCATGGGTTTGTAATAAATTTTAATAGTTCTTACCTGCGTCGATTTATTTATTTATTTATTTATTTATTTAACGGATTAACCTTTTTACAAATTTACATATTTACAACTTTACAGCTAAGAAAAGGAAAAAAAAACAAATACTAACAATCAAACAAGTAAATCGATTACACAAAGGACCTTCTTAAAGGAGTTAAGGGAGGAGTTGAACAAGTCGAATTCTGGATAACTATTTGCCTGATTAACCAATCGAACCATTCTAGTCACGGGACTGTGACATCCGTAATTGGTTGAATGGTACTTCACTTCAAAAATCCACTTGGATCTGGTTGATCTTGAAGAATTTCTTATAGCAAACATTTCTCGCAAAGCACTAAAGATGGAAAAGTTATGAAAATTAAGTTCACTGGATAATATGCTACCATCGAGGAACGTTTCAATTAGAATAACGACATTATAGGAGCTGCAATTAAGATTATTATTGAGGCGAGGCTGGTTTGAGAAAATTTTTCTTATTATGTATCGGGCTTCTGCTAGCGTTAACAAAATCGCGAAGTCCGACACCACATGGCCATACATTTTCATTGAATAAATCTTCATAATTTTCTTCAGGAACACCGACTTTGAAATTGCAGCTATAGCTATTTGACGAAATTTTGAAGCACAGCGATTTCACTTTTAAAAGATCGTCGATGTATTTCTTTAAGTCTTCGGGCGAGGTAGCCAATTCCAGGCCAGAGATATAAGCCCAACGTCTATTTATTTTCACACCAGCAGCCAGCCCGCCGGAGTTGGAGGCATTTTTCCCTACAATTTTCTTTACAGAAGATCCATCCGAAGATGTAATGGCAACACTTGCATTAGTAAAATTGTTCGCTTTATTAGTCTTCTTATAATTGACAGGAGTAAAACCATCATTATCCATATTCATCTTGTTATTAACTTTGAGGTTAGCATCAACGTTTTCACCGATTGCAGATAAAACAGGAGTTTGCATTTTGTCAACATTATTTAAGGCTACACATCCACTGTTACTATTGTTTGCAGCGGCAGCGGAAAGAGAAGTACTACCGGATTTATTACCCTTATCATTTTTCTTGTTATTACTAGTTATCGCATCATTAATAGCTTTTAAATTATTATGGCTTTTATTACTGTTACTGTTTGACGGCTGTTCAGGAGCTTTATCAATCGAATTAGCATTTAAAGCGTTACTTACACTGTAGTTCTGAATATATTTTCTTTTGATCCAATTTTTCTAAAAGGAGCTTATTACTAAGCGATTTCTCTTTAATTAAATCTTCCATAATTTTTATTTGATCACGTAACACATTAACGATCTCGCAACTAACGAAAGTAGCACGTGTGTTGCAAAATTCAACTAAAATTTTGTTGTCCTGATATTTTTCAGGTAGAGATCCATTTACCAATAAATCCACAATTTCGTCCTTCAAAAGCTTACCAAGTTCTTTCGTAAGTTTATTTGAATCCATAGTAAAATGATTAAAAGAAGCACAAACAGAAACACAAACAGAAATTACACTTAACCACACATTTAACACGTGACGACTATAACCTTAAACGTGTGTACTCTTCGAAGATATTCCTATAAATGAATATTTGCTGTAATGAATGATTGCTCAGAGAATTAGATACTTCCGTGAGCATCAAATAAAAATTATTAAGCTCAGTAGGAAAAGAAACAAGCAATGAACAAGAAATGAGAAAAAAAATAGTTTTGTACTAAAAACTTAAAAATTTAGAATAACCTTAATTTGAGGAATTATTTCAGAAAAAACCAATATTGGAAAAATAGTTAAAAAAATTAAATCTTGAAAGACGGTCACTGGCCTAGTAGTTAGAGCGATCGACTAATAATGCTAAGGCACCCGGTTCGAACCCGGGAGGAGTCTACAAAGGAAAATTTTCTTTCTGAATCTCTTTCTATCTATGAACGTCCCCGTGCTTCGGAAGGCACGTAAAGCCGGTGATCCTCCTATGTTAATGAATTGCCATCATTAACAATAATATAGCGTAACAGGCACATCTGAAACCAGTCTAGCAAACTACTTCAGATGTAAAACAAATAATATGCTCATAGAACCAGCAGTAGCTTCGGATCTTTGTCGATGCTACTGTTGGATATTACAGGACCTAGTCCTAATTTAAGAGGAAGAAGAAATCTTGAAAGAGGGTAGGTTCTATCGGGTGAACCGAAAATAAATCGGACTAAAAATCTAAAATACCTGGGGATTCACTTAAATTTAGAAATATATTATATTGGAAAAATTACTCAAAAAATTATATCTTGATGGGGGTAGGTGTTAGAGGGCGAATTGGAAATAAATTAAACTAAAAATTTTTAATTTGGAAATGTGCTTAATTTGAGTTAACAAATACTGGTAGAGTAGTTAAAAAAATTAAATCTTGAAAGAAGGTTGGTTTTGGTTTTAAAAGAGGAAGACATAACATGAGTTCACCTTTGAATCACATTTCAGTTTTTCACAATCAGTTTTTCTTCAATCTTATTTTTAAACGATTTTATATTTTTAGATGTAATATATATGTCAACATATTTGTAGAAAGTTTTGCACGCTATATATTGAAACAATCCCTTGAATTTTGCAGTACGATGCTTTGGAACTAGTAGTTTCATTTAAACGTAAGTTTAAGCTATGAGAGCTTGATCGCCAAATTAAGAAATCGTTGAGGTATCCTGGGTCGCCAGACTTGTAAATCTTGAAAAGCAATACTGCAAGGAGTTGTTCGAAGCGAGTGTCCATTTTCGGTAGAATCCTTTTGACTGAACGGACCATTTTTTTGAATTTGCGATTTATCATTCAAGTAACTATTTGTAAAATTTTGTAGAGGTGCTGGTTTTGGTTTAGCGATACTGTAATTTAGGTTTACCGCAAGATTTTGTTTGCAGTGGCCGAAAGCTGAAAATTTGGCATGTTGAAGTGGTCGTGACTTAATCGTATTGACCTTTCGAAAAACGTTTTCACCGCCATTCCGGCAGGCCAGAAAGAAGAATCTAGAAGTTGTTGTGAACACTTCGAGTCGATAGATATTTTAAATGAACTATAGTGTTCCGGGTATCTTGACTGCAATTTTTCCACTATCACTTTAGGCAGGATATCGTCTAAAATTTTATTTAGTATTCTATTTATATAGTTACTCACTTCTATTGCATTCACGGAAGGGTTTACACGTGTAAGATTAATCTTTTTGGTATGAATCCTTCGTGCTACCGCCGTAAAACCATCCTGAACAGAGGCACTATCTGAATAACCAGATTCAATTATTAGAGTGCGTAACTCTTTAAAAGAAGGCTTGGTATTTAAATTTATGGCTACCGGATCTTCTTTAACCACAGCAACATTTTTAACCACAGCAACATTTGAGATTAAAGTAGCTGTGTTTACAACATCACTATTAGCTTGGTTCAACAAATCAGTAAGCTGTGCGTTATACAAATCAGTATTGGGTGCGTTCAACAAATCAATATTGGCTACGTTCTTGTTGGTTTCTGCAACTTTGTTTGCTGTTTGTACACGTTTGGGGTACACACTACGTACACTTGCTTCAGATTTTTCTTTTAGCAACTCAATGATTTTATTTTTGTCACTCACCAGTTCATTCAAATTCGAAATCTGTTGCTTGAGACAAAGCACGAGTTCACTGTCAGCAACGGGTAATTTTTTTCCTTTAGCACTGCTTCGTAATTTAAAAGAATACTGTCATTTTTTACTTTGCATAGTAGCTTGTTGTGCACAATCAGCTCAAGAAGATCTGTTTTTGCCAATTTATTTAAATCGATCTTATAATTTTCTATTTTAAACAAAATATTCAATTCAAATTAAAAACTAACCTCAAAATTTTGAAATTTTATTAAACACGATGTAGCCAACTGAACACGATGTAGCCAACTCGAACCCATTATAGTACTTTGTTTTAAATAATACAAAGGTTAGCTAAATTTTAATGATTTTGAATAAAACAAAAGATTTAAATTTGATTTTGAACAAATGATTTTGATTTGAAACGAAGATTCTAAATCGGAAAGTTAAAAAGACGAAAACAACCACTTTTTACTGTCTCATTTGCTTCTATTCTTTTCCAACTGCTTCTATTATAATAATATGTCTCTATTGGAAAATTTTATTGGCGCAGGAATTAAAAACATTAAAATCAAAAAATTTTATGGCAAAAACTTAGGGAAATCATTAATTTCTTTTAATAATTGCAAAACTCTTTTCAATTTAACAGTTAATTTACATTTTCCCAAGTGAAACTTTTTTACTATAATTATAATTATTATTCATAAAATATTTTATTTTTTTTAGTAATATTTCATTTTTCTGTTAAAATAAATATAATTAATTAAAAATATTATTTTATTTACCTGCTTCTCTAATTCCCTCCCAAGAAATGGAATATGCATCAGGACAATGGGTGGTATGAATAAAGCGCAAGCAAATAGTTTTGCTTTAAATTCAAATTAAAATTTTTTTTTCCAAACAACCTGCAGTAATGCTAATGATGAAAGTTTATTACTATTTATTTAAAACTCTATTTTAATCAAAAAATACTTACTAAATCTTACTTTGAATATCGTAATCCTCTATATTTATTTGAATTTTGAAGTAAAAACATTTGCTTTTTTTTTATTCATACCATTCAATTTAAAACATAATTCAACTCTAGAAAGGAAAGATAAAATAAACAAACGGTTGCACCTAACATAATAGAAAAATAAATTGAATACGATTAACCAAAAAGAGATTGAATTGGATAATGAATCTGCAGATACTGAAGGAACTGGTGTTTCCACACAAACAGAATTAATGATGGAAGAACTAAAAGAAGCATTTAGTAGTTTAACTTTTTTTATTTACAAAATCCGATACCTATTTCAATAATAAGTAACATACAAGATGATGAAAATATTTTGGATAAAGTTTTATTTTGTAGTGCTTTAATAAATATGTATTCACCTATTGTATTTTTAGAAAAAACATTTATTTCTTAATCTAATTCTAATATAAAGTAACATGAAATCCAATATGGAATAAGATGGAATCTTTCGACGAAACTTTTTTGCGGAATTTGATTGATTTTCTCTTCAATTTGTAGAAAAAAAATGTATTTTGAATATAAACAACAATTTTTTGCTTAAAATAAACTTATTCGTATTATATAAATATCTATAGAAATAAGGAAAAAATAGAAAGAAGGAAAAAAAAATAAATCTTGCATGGGAATCGAAATTGGATTTCCTCTACTCAAGTCCCAAGCATTTACCGCTAGCTTACGAACCTTCCTTGATTAAGTAGTCATGCAAATGACTTATTAAATACAAATGACTAAATATATAAATAATACGTTTAATTTTTCTGTTTTTGAAATTTGGGTTTTCTTTTGTTTTTTTTTAATCTTATTATTTAATATTAGTTTTTAATTAATATTTCAAAAATTAATAAGAATTTAAAAACCAAATTTAGGATTTAGCATACCTATGTCGAGAATTAAAACTGATTAAATTTTAGTTAAAATTGGTTTATGAAAACTAATGTTTTTTTATTTTTTTAAGTTTTATTATTTAATATTTTAAAAACTAACAGAATTTTAAAACCCAATTTGAAGGAATTAGATGATTAAATTTTGGTTAAAATTGGTTCATAAAAATAATTTTTTAATCTATTTATTTAAATTAGTTTTTATTAAATATTTCAAAAACTAATAATAATTATATCTTTGTATTGAGATTTACAGCTGATTAGATTTTAGGACAAATTGATTGATAAAAAATTTGTTTTTTTTTATTATTAAAAATTATTTTTTTAATATTTAATGAAAGTATGATAAAGTCATGGGCATGGCCACATGCGATTTTTATATTATCTACTAGTTAAATGTTATTTCTAATTTTTGTTTTACTTACTAACCGCTGACCTAAAAATAAAGGTGACATTAAATATAACAAAACGGTACATATGTAAAGGAAAAATACAGATTGTTTTCAAATGAAGTAACAATTAACTCTTCCGGAAAATTATTGGATATTAATTAGGGTGCGGAACTGAAAATGATAAACCTATATATAATCTCCTGTAATAATTACAATATATGTAGCATCCGAGAAATACGCATGTTTTATTGTGATAGTATAGGAAATTTAAAACAATACCTTTTGCATTGCAAAGTGATCTGGCATATTATTAAATATTTTATAATACAAATGTTGTAAAAAAATTTTATTTTATTTTCTTTTAAAAAAAATTAATTTTACTCTATCAAATATTGACATTCTACTGATTGTATTCCAGGATGTCTTTGCAACTATATTTTATTATTTTTGAATTATAATTTTTTTATTTTATTAGAATTCAGTAAGTAATATAATTATCTATATATGTATTATTAAATATCTTTTATATTTGTATTAAATATGAAGTAAAAGTCATGGCGATAATGTAATGATAAAAATGAATTTGTTTCGTAAACCATATCTACTAAATTAATGATTTTATTACAAATTTTATTAGTTTGAAATTTATTACCAAAACGCTTTAAAGCTAAAATGTTGATACAAGAAAACTAATTTTAGACTTGTATTCCGTAATACAAAATTGTAGTTTGAAATAACCCATAAATTAAAAACTGTGGTGAAATATACAAATGGACAAATGGATGATGTATAAATAAGCAAAACTAACTAATTCAAATAAAGGAACGAAATGAAATTAATATAATAATGCTTCTTAGGTTTTGGAAAAGTAATAACCAACACAAAAATGAACCTTCATTATATGAATATGATGATTATAATGGGGAAGAATACTTCGTTGGAAATTACAATTCTGTAATTTTAAAAGATAGTGCTGAAGAAGATCTAAATAATTCTAATGAAGATAACTTGAAAGTACCAATACAACTTCCATTAACCTTTTTAAAGGTTGGCAAAGAACAAAAGCGAATGAGAAGAAGTAATACTGATACGACAACGGAAACTATTCAGATTAAGAGATCTAAGTCTAATATCAATCAGAAAAAAATTAATACAACAACAATCAAGCATAAAAATTCAAAATTACACGATAATTATAAACTTTATAAAAAAATTTCTGATTTAGAAAGTACTTATTTAAGGTTAGGGAAAAGATTTAATTAATTTTGTTTTTTGATTAGTTACAATATTTTTATTTTAGCGCGCAAGAAAATCGATCTACAGTTTCAACAGTTATCTCTTCCAAAGATAAGGTATCTGCCCGTTTTAGGAAAAAACCTCAACTAAAATCTGGCAGTCGTTGGGAGAGTGTAGAGGTTTGTTATGATTCGACATATTCAGGACTTTCTCAAAAATAATAGACACATACATATGTAATATAATATTGCAAATACCTTCCCTATTTTTTATTTTATTTGAAAACGAGCAATACACATAACTTTAACTGTATTTTAATTATAAAAAACAAAATTTTAATTTAAAATTGATTTTAATGAAAAAAAGTTACTTTTGTATTTTAATCAACAAATTTTGCTCTCATCTTATTCACCTCTTGTTAATAATAATTTTATTGTAGTATAGTTATATATAGTATAACTATCTTGTATAGTTTTTTAGTAAATTGAACTTGATTAAACTTTTCCAATATAGATCACCTTGATAATTTAGTTCAACTTTTATTACCTTCAATAAGTTGACGACTTTAATCTTTTTCTTTCTCCCGTATTAACTTATTTTTTTATTTTCTTTAATACTTTTCAGTACAAGTTTTGAAATTTTAATTTTTTATATTTTAATATTTTTATTTTTGTATTTTAATCAACAAAGTTTGCTTTCATCTTATTTATCTTATGTCAATAGTAACTTAATTTTGATACGCTATTTTAATTCATATAAGTAACATGAACTTGATTAAACTTTTCCAATATCGACAATTTTGCTAATTTAAGTTCAACTTTTAGTACCATCAATAAATTAACAACTCAAATCTTTTTCTTTACCTGCATTAACTTATTCTTTTATTTTGTTTAATACTTTTTTGTATAAGTTTTAAAAGTTTAATTCTTTATTTTTTAATATTTCTATTTTTTTATTTTAATTAACAAATTTTGCTCTCATCTTATTTATCTCTAGTCAATAATAATTTAATTTTAATATGCAATTTTATTTAAGTAAAATGAACTGTATTAATTGAAAAGAAAATATAGTTGAGGTAATAATCACTTCAACTATATTTTCTTTTCAATTTATATTTCGACCCGACTATGTTTGTCTTTTTTTACATTTCTAAAAATTTACAAAATTATTTTAAAAATTTTAGTTTTAATTAATTTTTCTAATTTCTCCAATTTCAAATTTTGGCGCAGCTATCTATGAACTTTATTAAACTTTTCCAATATAATATATTACTTTTCAAATTTAATTCAACTTTTATTACCTTTAATATATTAACGACTCTAATCTTTTCCTTTAATTATTATTATGTTATGCTCTTATTTTCTTTAGCACTGTTTAGTACAAGTTTTGAAATAATTAAATATTTATAAAATCACATACAAAACTTTATGGTTTAATTTCTTACAGAAGTTTTCACCGGAATCATTGAATTTATTATTTACTTTTATCAGGATGGAACTCTTAGCCCAGATATTACTATTATAAGAGATGGCGATATTCACCACAGAAGAAATCGACATAGACAAAGAAATAATATCGAAACGTTAGATGAACGCGTTCATTCCCACAGAAATAGATTATTGCCATCTGTTCACTTTGATGGAGATACTTCCAAATATGTCCTGGGAAGACACACAAATTTTAATGGTAATTATAAAATTAAAATAAGGGTTTACTCTATAATATTAAAAAAAACTGGAAGATAGTTCAATTTTTGTTTAAGTTCTTTCTTATAAACAAAAACAAGTTTTGTCCTTAAAATTTAGTTCCTAAAATAACGCTTGAAATTAATATCTAACTTATTAAATTAGGTGATGGTCATCTTCGTCATCTAAATCAAAGATATGTAGACTGGGAATCTCCTGTTTGGGTTAATACTTTGGGTATGGAGGAACATTTTACACTGAATGACGGATTTCTGAAAATAAAGGAAACCGGATTATACTTTATCTACGCACAGGTAATTATTTCCCTATTTTTATGACTTGTATTATTTGTTGAAATTACATAACTATATAGATGTCTTTACCAATTAAACAAAATGGTAAAAATTTAATTTAATTTTTATATAACACAAAATTAACCCTTTTTCAATAAATCGAACAAATAAATCAACATTTTATTAACATAATAAAATACAATAAGAAGTCAGATTTCATTAATTACAAATCTTGAAGAAATATACACTGTATATTTCGAATAGTATTGATTTATTACTAAGCGCTGTATAATCGGAAACTTTGACGACAAAAATTGTATTAAAATAATTTTATTGTAAACGTAAATGAGATTATTTATAATTGAAAATAAGAAACGATCATTAGATTCAATTTATAATCTTGCAAATGATATTCCAAAAATTAAACTTTAAATAAATACTGTACCTTTGCTACTAATACTTTTGTTTTAAGCGAAAAATTTACAAATTATACATTTTGTGAAGAGTAAATAATACATATTATTTGGTAAAATTTATTGTTAAGATTTAGGTTATTTTTAATGAAACGTATTTATTTAATGACAACATTAACATTAAGATCAGTAACAAAATAAATAAGTATTAAATGGCTATCTCGTAAGATAAAAAATTCGTCCATAACAGCTTATGTAGGCATCGACCCTAACACCGAAGTGGTGTTACCTCGTTGGATATACAAACTGATTCTCTGGATTAAAAACTCTTAGCACGTTAATCGCTCAATTCATCATTAACTAGACGACTTATATTAGTGGCCAATTTCTTTGCATCGTTACTCCAAGAGCCGAGGGTTTCAACTGCAAAAGTTGAAAAATCGTAATAATCTTTACTGTTTGATATTTATCGTGCTTTAGAGTTTCAGCTTTGTTCCTGCCGAACTGGCAATTTTGCACGAAATACCTAAGTAGCTAGGAGCCAAAGTATCTGCTCATGTCGCGTCCCACACCAAAGCTATTCCTTGCCACAAAGGTACCAATGTCACCCCGTCTGGTCTTTTTCCATCATCGCGTGAAAGTCCCACGGGTTTGACAATGCTGGAAATGTTTGTAGTAGCAATAATGTCGTTTAAAGCAGCATGCCTTGATAATCTTCCTGCACATTGGAAACACAATAGGCTGTGACAGCTGAACCAAACAACCAAGCCTCCACACACACAAGTCTGATTTTGACACAAACGGGTTCCAATTCTAAAATCTACGGAAATCCGCAAAGAATCTTTATCTAGCAATGTGCCCAGGTGAGAAGAAGGATGCGATTCGAGATATGCACATGATTCCTTTTCAATACAGCCACAGTACATGCATGATCAATATCTGTTCCACAGTTTAAAATAGAGGAGTGCATCAGTTTTAAGATGGGTAAATCCCATTTTGCCTGAGAACCTATTGGCGAAGGTAAAGCTGCCGACGAGCACATTATCGGCCAAGTATAACCGCTTCTTTCAAGAAGGAAACCTTAAAATTCAATAAAATGGGCTAAGTATAGAACTAATGAGTGTTTCATTATTATGTACATAAAAATAAAAGCTGGAAGAGCCACGTCTACCGTTTGTCTAATGCTTAAACTACCGAAACGTATTGGTAAAGAAGCTTGTCTGAAGAATTAGCCATTTAATTTTATATTTAATAAAATCTTTAAATGGGATCTCATTGAACGGTCGATGGAGGAAATTAAAAAAATATTTCCATATTGGACTCGTACGCAATAAATAATTTAATTTTTATTAATAAAGTTTGATATATTTTATTGTTTCAAATCAATCAAAAGGACAATCGCTTCATCTTTAATTAGGACACCGAGAAGAATTAAGTTTACACAATTAAAAATTTTAGATTTGATCATATTTTTGCAAAATTATTTATAATTTCTTTTTTCCTTTTCGTTCCGTTTACATAAATTTTGCATTTTGAAAAATTTAAATGTAATCCAAAATCGTCAAAACCGTATCCGCTTTACCAGCAAAAGTCACATCATCTAGATATCATACAATAAACTAGGATGACAATGACTTGATTTGTTTGTGGATCGATAGGCTAAGAACTGCAGATCTCGAAGGATCGTCTTTCTGAACCCCTACGCTAAAAGAAATTGGTGTGTTTTCATAAAATAATATAATTTCTGAAATATTTCTACAACATAATTTTGAAACTAAGCGTCTAAGCGGACGAAATTAGATGCTTCGACAGCAAATCTGCTAGTGTTTCTTTAGTATCGTGAGCCAATACATCATCTGACGACAGCAAGCGAATAGCTTCTCGAACGTCTCCATCTAACTATAATTTTGTTTTCAACATTTTTTGCTAAATTTGAAGATCTTTGTGCAGGACTTAAATGGGAAATATGCGGTTAAATTAATTATATTATTTTTGATTTGACCTGCCAGGGATTTTTTTTTCTTTCCGTCGGCTTTATTTTGAACATGTAAGATCTTATAAGAAAAGGTAAAAACGTCTTCCCATGCCTCCTGATTGTTTTCTATAACACATCCTTTTAAAACTTTAGTTAGCTTTTGAGAAGCAGGAACTCGTGCACTGTGAGGAATTCTTTTTATCGCAGCAATATTGGCCTTGAAGTCTCTTACTCAATTATTAAAGTCAATACTTAGCAACGATGGTTGGTGCTGAGATTGATTACTTAGATTAATCGTTGAAGAAAGTTTTTGCTGCGATTTCGTTTGTTGAGAAAGTTTGGCAAGAGTTAATTAACCCTGACTTAAAAGTACACTTTTTTTATAGAAATAGTTCATCCAAACAAAAAAACAGAAAAATACAAGAACTTTAAAGGCAGGATAAACTTAGTCGGACTTGTAATAAGGCCACAATTTAATTTTAAAGGCTACTTGGAGAACGTTTTTAGTAAGTAAAGCGCTTATCAAAACCGCTTGTAGCGCCCGGAGCGACGTGGCGCGTAGCGCACGGTGCGGAAACACACAAAAAGTAATTTTTTTTCTAAATTTGTTGTCCGATCACAAATTTAATTTTTTTAATTAGTTAATTAGACCCTTATCCATTAGAATTTGTTGTAAAAAACGATAATCTGGTATCTTTACTGTCCCCACAACTTATTTTAATTTCGGTGGACGGGGTTACAGTTCAAAAGAGCCAATGACAAAATTGCATTTCAAATTAATCTTTAAAGCCGTTTTTTAACCAAATTTGTGGACTGTCCGCTAATTTTATATTTGTTCTGTGTATATGGCGTTGTTATCTTTCAGAATTTACAAAAACAATGGTGAAAATAGTAATCAGAGTTAATTAATTCTCGCCGAAAGTTTTTGAAAAACAATATCTTTATGGCACTTTAAAATGTGAATGTTCACACTATGATTATTTGTTAGAAATTTAGGAACAGTACAGTGCGGATATCGAATAACAGTTGAACCAGTTACTTTTTGAAAATGATTCCTTTATTCTAAGTCACCACCATTTTGCGAACGAAGTAATATTATTGTTATGCTTTAGAAACTTTTACACCTAAAAACATTGCGAGTTCCTGGTTTTTCGAAATCACTTTTGACATAAGAAAGATTTCTTTACTGAAATTTTGTAAAAAATTTAAATAAAAATTATAAACTATTCTTTAAAATATGTATTATACTACATATTGCTTTAAACAGATTTTGTATTGCATTTACTATAAGGCCATAAAAATTATTAAAGTTATGCTATTTTTGTGTCTCTAGAGTGTCATTACATTAAATTAATTTTATGATAGTAAAATAAAAATTACTTTGTTATTTTTTTTAAAATAATTGTTATAGTTTTAAACTTTTATGTAGCGAGTTGGGGTTAATCAAATAAAGTTATATAGAAGTCAAATAATATTAAGTAGAAAATATTAGTCTGTCAAAACCCAAACTAAATTCATTTTATTCAAAAAAATTTTCATAATAAAATTGTCAAAACTTGTTTTGTTAGTGACCGATACATTCGATATGATATCATTTTTAGATCGTACAAAAGCCTACAATTTAATTTAAAGTTTAAATGTAAATAGCGACTAAACTATATTTTTTCATTTTTCATTAACAAAACTGTTACTTGCATGTTTGTACATGCATACATATGTATGTAGTTCTTTAATATTGACAGAAATTCATTAAATAAGATTGTTTTCTATCGTTATTTACGGAATACTCAAATAAGGATTTTTTGAGATTGAGCACTACATCAGTAATAAAAACATTTGCAGGGACTCAAAGATGATATTTTCTTTTTTCAGATTTTCTACTTAGATGAACATGATACTAATGGATATCGAGTTTATAAAAACTTAGAAACTCTTCTTCAGTGTACTGTAACAACCCATTCTACAAGCCGCATTCTTAAGAGCAATACTTGTTACACAGCTGGACTTGCACATCTTGTAGATGGAGACCAAATAAGTCTTCAAGATCTTGCAAATGGTAGGTATTCATTATTTGAAGTTGGAAAATCGTTCTTTGGAGTTGTTAAATTAGGAGACATAAGAAACAAGTAGTAACAAGTGTTGATCACAGAGTGCAGAGTTTATATGTGCTCATATCGTAAATTAAGTAAACTACTTCAATGTATTTAAACAATTAAATTGTTTAATTAGATTATTATGTAATGTGCCATTTTGAAATTAAGATTTAAATGAACAATTTTTGTATGATTTGTATAATTAATCGTAGATATAAAATAAATAATGTAATTGAACTGAAGTTGATAATTATTTCTTTTAAATATATAGTTTTGTCAAGGCTATTCTTCCGCGTTTAATGTATAATCAATTTACAGGTAAGGACATACACTATTTGGTGTATAATAAAAGTTACTAACTAAAGTGCAACGAATTAAGAAACAATAGCGTTTTAAAAGAAGATAGAGATTAAAAATCTAATTTTTTCTTTTTATATGTTTCTTAATTTATTGTTCCTTTCGTAACACCTTAGGTGTACACCATGTATTTTCACGGATCACTTTATTTCAAAGAACAGAAAATAATTATATAGTCTTGCTTTTCCTTGCTTTATCTAACTTATTTAAATCTTAAAAGTTGTAGAAAATGATCAGAAAATAGCTCATTGTAATATGTATATGTATTATGTAGTACAAATTAAGTATAAATGCTGCGGCTTATGGGAAGAACCTGAAGATAAAATACCATCCTGAGATAATGTATGGCAAGATGTTGAGCCAATTGAGAAATCCACTTAAGTCCTCCAGAATTGAAACTTGACAAAACGAATCATTTGCAACTCGACATATTCAAGGATACATTAAAATAAACTTCGTGCGGCTCCGTCGACATTGCAAGCAGTGTAAAATTGTAATCTATCTTCCCATTTCAAGCAGACATTTCCGAAACTTCATGGTTAAATTAAATAACATTTAAAATCTAAACGGAAACCATCAAAAGAAAACATTTTAAAAGAAAATATCCGCAAAAGAGCTAAAAGGTCGAATTAATATAATTAAAATTAATAAAATTATTAATTACCTGTACAAAATTGTACAGTTCTTCAACCAAAAATAACATACGATCACATTAAAATTAAAAACCGAAATAAATATCACTTAACTTTCTCATTCAAGCCAACTAAAAATTCTAAAGCAACCAAGTTCGAATGTACAGGCGATACAAAATAAACCGTGCGTTTCAAAATCATAAAATGAAGAGTGAAGGGTTGTTAACAAAAATAGTATTGCAGGTTTAAATTCAAACCGCCTGTTACACAACATAGAAACAACAACAAATGTTTACCAATAAGCTGGTAAATCAAAATACTTGAATGTAAATTGTGGCCGTAAACAAAAGTGTGTCAGCTGTTGCAAATATGTAATAAAAATTGCTTACCCAATACTGTGAAAAGCTTACAACTTTTGGTAATATCACACTGATGAACAGGAGATGACATCAAATAGAACACTGTATTGGAAACTCGTTAATTTGGATGGCTACTGGTGCAACGTAACGGAAGAAAAATCTCGTGGGTAAAACTCGACGATTGATGCCACAATAATTTGAAAGTGCTAGTTGAAAAACAAGATGTCAGCAGGTATAACTACATTAAACTCATCAATAATTATAAATTGAGATCAAATACTGGTGGTGGTGTTTTGGTTAAAAAATTTCCAAAGCAAATCAATATGGTAACGACGATTTTTAACTAAAACTCGCGATCCAAAATGCATGCGCACAAAAATAAGCAAACGATAAGAATCACCAACTAAATTTTCACTATAGATTAACAATCAATAGTTCAATAACCAAAATTGTTGCTGACTGAAAACGCGAACTATGCTTGTGTTAAAAGTGGATGCCGTATTTTACTACCGTTTTGAACTAATTTTGAACTAAATTAATTAATTAATCCGGGGGTCTGGGGGTGTGGAACATCCTCCGAGATATCTTCATTTTACTGAAGCGAGATATTCAGTTTACTTCGATAAAAAATAAATTAATTTATTCGGGGGGTCTGGGAGGTGTGGAACACCCTCCAATGCCTTTGCAACGGGAGATCTTCAGATTACTTCTGATAAAAAATAAATTACTCAATCCAGGGGTGTGAAACACCCTTCAGTACCCAAATATTATAATGCAGGCAAACATATTAAAAGTTTGAAAATTTAGTAGAAACTCTCAGCTACCGTTTTAATTTTTTAAAAAAATTATGAGAAATCCTTAGGGGGTAAAAAGGATAAAGAAAAATAAATTATGTACAATCAAGCACCAACGAATATTAAGATTATTTTCAAAATTGGGAGGGGGAGCTAACAGGTCTCCCCACCCCAGCTAATTTTTAAATAATTCATAAAGCAAAAAGGTTCAACCCAAAATAAAGAATGCACAATAGATTTAGACTTTTTGAATTAAAAATTTACAATAGAAGGGATTGATGTTTATTAATTGGTGCTGTGATTGATGCTTTTTCTTTTAGAATTTTCCTAAAAATAAAGATTTAAAAATGTTTTACTTAAAACACTTTTGTAATTGATTGTCTTGAATTTATTTTTGTTGTGTAGCCATTTTTTAATTTGATTTGTCTTGAATCCTATTTTACCTACTTTACACGTACTTCATGTATTTTACCATTACTTTATGTACTTCACATGAGATTTCATGTACTTCATGAGATGTGTACAAAAACTTCACCAGCGGATAACCGCTCGGTTGCAATGCACATTATGTTTAAACTTATTGTAATCAGTTAACTGTCAGCGTTGAAATAATAAGCATCTTGCAAGTAACTGAAACTTTTTACTCAATTTGTTTTATTACTTTGCAACTTTATAGGTTTGGAAACCATCACCAAATCTGAAATAACATGAATTATTAAGATTAAGATTATTATACATTTTAATTTAATTATGAGAGGTACTACAGATAGATATAAGAATAAATATGTAATATGTGTATCGACAACTATAATGCTTTACTATACTGGGACATATTGAAATCAAAATTTATACTAAATTTTTATTACATTGCCTCAAATTGCACCACCATATTGGTATTCTGTTTAAAATTAATATATACCACAATTTGAGTAAAAGGGATATACCTGCCCTACTTATTGAACGTTGATGACCTGTACGTTTCGGCTTTTACAAGATGTTGGGTTTTATAGATCCTTTACAAGAAGATTTAGGCTTACGAGGAAAACGGTAAATAAGTTTTGAACTCCAAAACAGTCAACAAATTACAAAAGAGCAACTTTGTGAATGGAATTTATAGATATCTTCAAAGATCAGAACAAAATTTTAATACCAACCGGTGTATAGAAATAAGTAACAATAATACGTATCGTTCTAAGTAAATTACAACTGATTCTATTTATATTTATCACTAAAATGGAGATGAAATCTCGCAGTCTTAAGATTCTCATCAAAACCAAATCAAAACCAAATAAAATTTACACCAATCCGGGTGGTAAGCGAAAAACAAAATTATTAACAGTAGCAAGCTTCAAACTAGGTACAATACAATTTACATTATTGTTCCTGACTAAATAACTGAAGTTTTTGAAAATTTATCTTTACCCAAATTACAATGAAAAAGTTCTTACCGTTATTGTATCAAAAGATGAAGCTTTCATTCGGTATTGGTTCGACCATACAATCGTGTCAAAGAAACTAAAATTTTGGCACGTTGTAATTTAAATAAAAACAAATATGCAATGCCAAACGGTTCTACGAAAGTATAACAGGAAATTGTGACTTCAGCAATTCCTGTTATGAAGGGTACGCTTGTCGCACCTTTCTCATAATCCCCGTGGGTTTTATTAAGTCACCTGTAAGGTGAGAGGAAAGGGATTTTTGATCATCTAAGTTGGCACTATGTTTTCGTACTTATCTTGCTTTCTGATAAACACAGTGCTCAACCAACACCTCAAGAGCACGCATATATTTTTATTTTGGTGCAAATTTTCTTTGTTTTAAACCTACTGTGATTTATTCCATCCTTAATATCACAGGTAAATTACATTTAATTTTATTTTGCCGATTCTTCGCAATTCGAATTTCGATTCATTGCATATTTTGGTGCTGCGTTATATTGTTGCAATGGCATCAAGTCGTTATCTTTTTGGAAATCTTTACACCTGTACTGATATGAAAATTTAGCCCGCAAGAAAAAGTCGATCTTCGCTCCAATGTAAAAGTTAAATGTTCCAGCGGTTCGGAAAATTAGTTTTCATATTTTCTTGGATTTTGGACTGTTGTGTTTAGTGGATGATGGGGATCCTTGCATTTTTTTGACGATGGTATTCTTGAAGATTTGAGAGAGCTTCTATGCTTCTGATCAAGATGCCAGTTGTTCCTTGGCAGGCCTTTGATTCCTTCGGTTCAGCGGTTTCTTCCATTTATTTTTCCTCCGTTTGAAGTTGGACGAAGCGTTTGTAACGAGCCATTGCTATGAATTTGTGTAGTTTGTTAATCATTTTCAACATTGGTAGTTGACGTTGTCGACCTGAAGTTATGTTTAATCCATTCTTGTGTCTTTATTTGATTTTAGTAAACTTCCGGAGATAACCTGATGTGGGAAGATGACATGATTTACTCTGAAATTGAAGGTAACCCAAAATGGAAGGTATTTTAAAGAATCGATCCATCATTTTGGAAGTCTCTAGGTAAGTGAGCTATGTCAGTGAGGATGCGGGGATGTGTGTTTTAACTGCGCTTCAGGTGGGACTTTTGCTTTAACGTCAACGTTTTCTCAACAAGAATTCAATTGTTGAACAATTCATAGTAATGGGGAGTCGACTTGAACCATCATTTAGCCTTCAGCTAGTGTGGTTGTATTTTGCTTCAAGAAGTTTACCCTCAGGTAAACATCTGAAGCCCTTAGACGTCAGAAAAACTAGAAAAAGGAGTGAATATATAGAATGATAAACTGGAGAAAGCCGTCAAATTTAAAAAGAAAGCTTATCTCAGGTTACTATCAAATTATACACAGGAAAACAAAGATGATTACAAAGAAAAGAATAGAGAAGTAAAACAAATATATAAAAAACTAAGACAAAACAAATGGGATGCTTTTATCAGTAAAGTTGAACACGATGTATACGGACGACAAAATATAGCTTATAAAATAATGAAACATCTGAACAAGAAAGAAAAAGATATCGCGTCAATTACAACAATATGATGATGATGATGATGTAGTCAATGACTACAAAGAACTATGGAGAAACGAAAAAGAGACATCTGAGGTGATTTAACAAGAAATCATAGAAGTAGACGAGATATATATAGACCTCATCAATGCGTTTGATAAAGTGATTCAAAGTAAAACGTACAGTATACTGAACAGAAAGGGAATACCACATCATTTAATAAATGCGATAAAAGAAATGCACATGAAAATTTAGAAAAATAACGATCATAAATGCAGGTGTTAGACGGGCTGCAGCGTGTCGCCGACACTGTTTAATATACATATATATATATAGACGACGCTATTCGAAACTGGAAAGAACAAATACCATACTATACTATACAACAAATATGAATAATTCTAAATTCGCATTCACCATACTTTTTCCGACGACCAAGCAATTATAGCAAATAACAAAAACTCCTTACAATACGCATTTTACCAGGTTAGCCAAATACTGGAAAACTATAATATGATCATATCAACAGCGAAAACAAGAGTAATTGCGTTTCAAGGGCAAGAGCAAATTAGATCTAAAACTGTACTCAATGATCAGTCTATTGAGCAAGTACAGAATTTCAAATATCTTGGATGCACAATTTTCCTAAACGAAAAAAATATATACAGACTAAAATAGAGAATTTCAATTACATAAATGGAACCATCAAAAGAACGTTCAAGAGTAGAAGTAGCCAGGACACAGCAATTAAGTTTTACAAAACAATATCGATACCCAGTGTAACATACAACAGCGAAACATGGACGATAACGAAAGGGAATGAGAAACGCCTACAGAGTGCAGAAATGAAGTTCCTTAGGAAAATTGCAGACTATAAAAGAATTGACGGGAAACGAAACATCGACATCCGAAATATTTATTCTAAATGATAAAATAAAAGAATACCGAAATGCTTGGAGAGAACATCTGGAAAGGATGGGAATAGAACGTATACCCAGAAAAATGTACAAATACAAACCCAGAGGCAAAAGAAATGTGAGCCGACCCAGAAAAAGATGGGAAAATCAAGAGTGGCGCAACAGACAAATGTCTTAAGCATGAAGATGATGATGTATTAGAATTAATTTGATATAATATAAACAATGGAATTCTATGGCATTTATTTGCAATATAGTTTATTTTGGTCAAAATGAAGGGCTACTTTTAGCCATTTTTACCGAAATTTTTAGATAAAATGTTTTTACATTTTATACAATTAACTATAATTATTGAAAAATGTAGTTTTAACATATACGAGTGATATTTTGGACGTCTTGAAATAACTTTTTAAAAACTATCCAAAATTTTATTTATTAATTTTACAACACACTAAAACAAATGCCTATAAACTAACAGCGTAACGCCCTTAAACTAATGTGAGTAACTAACTTCCTTATTCTAAAATGGCTACTTTATATAAAGTAAAGATGACGAATGTGCATTTCTATATTTACAAAGTTCTGAAATGCAGAAATGCAGTTCTCATCGCTTCTTATATAATTTAAATGCAAAAGTACTTATCACTATTTCCGTCAATATTACATTATATAACTATATGATTTTAAAGCATTTTTTATGTTGATAACACCTTTCTTAAGGGTCTGACTCAGTTAGGAGTGAAAAAATATGTGGTGTTGGAGAATTTTTTGTAAGAATTGCAAGACTTTTAATAATATATTAATATACTGTCGTGTTCGTGACGTGTCAAAATTATTTCAGCTTCTTATTGAAGAAGCCAATTGTAATGTTATTATGATTGAAATGATTATATTGTTGATGCTCGAAATAACGTAATAGTTGTAAATTGTGCTTTTATTGTATCGTCGATGGTAACCTTATGTTGCATATTATGTATTTAAATTTTGACCACAAATTTAGTTTTTAACTGTTTGACTTGGACACTCACAAATAAATAGCGATACAAATCTTGATTTTTTAAATAAATTTTTATATTTGAATAAAGTTGAATACAAAAGAAAGAATCAGTTGGTAACTCTGTTTCCATTTCACAAAGAAGGTCAAACTTACAACGACCCATCCGGCGTCTTATACTAAAGTGTACTGTCTTGTGTAGTTGTGATTAATACTAAATATCAAGTGCATAAGTGAATTAAACTACTTAAAATTAATTATAATTGTAAATTGTGCGACAAATACAGTTCATATCGTATTACTAACTTTATATCGATGGTACAGCTGCGAAGATCGAGGTCATTAACATTCCAATTCAAAATCAGCGGTTCCAAAACATAAAACGTTCCAATTCTTCATTAACATGTCCAATCACTTGTAAGTACGAAATTTTCCAATAATTTAATTAAATTCCACCGTAATTTCTTCAATTCACTTTAATTTTCGTTACTTTTTCATATTGTTACTATTTATTTTGACACTGCTTGTCGAAATGTAATTTTATTTATTTATTTTTTTACATTTCAGGAGCACATGAAATACGTGTTCTTTGGACAAGCGATAAAGCTCCACTAAATACATTTTTCGCATCGAATTGTGCCTTAAAATGTGAAATTTGCAATTGTTTCAACCAAATTACTCGCAAATCTGGATTGTGATTGGTTGAAAATTTAGTAACTCGGATTTCCATGAAATTTTCACCAAAAATTAAAGACTTCAAAGCCGTTTTTCACAAAATTATTATAAAAATTCTAGCTGCAGCGGCTGCTTCACAACCGACCTTCAAAGTATGAATTCTTTCGTTGACCCCAATTTTAATTTTAAGACTCTTTATCCATTTTAACCACTTGCATAACAATCTGCTTTTAATTTCTCTTCTTTTAACACAAATTTTATTCACTTTCTTAGACTAATAACACTGTAATTACTAAATTTACAATTTTGACATATTTTTAGGTTAAAATTACATATTTCTTAATGGTGAGGATTTAATTTACATCCTACTACCCTTATTTGGATGGCAAACCGTTCTACATAAAATTACGCTTCTTTTGGTATACATTTTATTCTAATTACATATTTTTTTACTACTGAAATCTTTCTTTTTTAGGTTTTCCGAAAGATGGAAATTTACTTTGCTGTTATTGACTTTATTATATTCTTTTTGGATTTGGATTTTATGCAATGGTGACAAGAAATGTGAACGCTATTATTTACTATGAAATCTTTTTCCAATTTTTATTCGTGGCATATCAGTGAAATTAACTTCCTGAACGCTTAAGGCTTTCGACAACTTATTAAATGAAGTTTGGTACTTTAACTGGCTCTAATGGTATTCCATCAACATCCTACAACTGCTAAATGACAAATATTATAAAATCTTCACATAAAGTTTCCACCCGAAGATACAATTTTATTTACCGAGGTTAACGGAATGACCAACTCTCTACGAAAAACATTGCTCTAGGCTTTGTGGGTTTGACTACATTAGTATTACGTTAAATAATCATGGCTGTATCCTTTTGTATGAAACTTTCTACATTCCAACTTCCTTTTAGCCCCAATTTGCTTTTAAATTTGTTGTGAACATGACAATACATAGAAAACAGTTAGTTTTACTCATAGAGCGTAATTTTATAATCAAAAATATTCAACAGCTAAAAATTTGGTCATTCTCCCAAAGGTTGTTTTTCTTAAAAGGTGTGTTGCGATTACAACTGCTACTTGGTTTTCGATTATGTAAAAATAAAAATTCTTAAAAATATCTTTAATGTATTAAATTATTTAGCGCTTGAACACGGGTTTTGCAATATATCAATTTAGGGCAAAATAGTATATCGTCGTCGAACTGTGAATAACTCCAATGTGACAATTTTGCAAAAATGATGTATTGGTTGATTGTGATTCTGAAGCAGTTTTAGGCGTTTTCTGGAAGATTTCACTTTTGTAACATTGGAGTTATTCACAGATCGATGACGATATGTTTAATGTCAAGATTTAGATATTTGGTAAAAATTATGCCTCTTTTATGGTAATAAAAGAAAACTATTCTCTTCGCTCGGTACCTATCCGCTTTGGATGTTGGAGTCAACTTATCTGAAGTCAGCTGACTTTACAAGAAAATATAATTAATGGAGTGGGTGGTTCCGTTGCCTTCCCCATGATCCACAGATCGATATTCAACCTTTGATCACAGCAGTGTATCTGACGCGACTAGGACTCCAACCGTGGTCTACCGCTTTCTAGTCGTCCGGTGTTTGCTTTACGCTATACAGCTTGTGTTGGGGAAAGGTGTTGGTGTAAGAAAACTATCAGTCAAAATAATAATTTTTTTATTAAGAACCTGTTTTATATATTTAAAATAACTCCTCCAAATTTGAAACAAATTGATGCAGTAGTTTTGATTTACCATTGTCACCGATTTAAAAATGTCATTTAGAGATAATTGCAGTTAAAATTTTGATACAGATTAATTCGATATTCCAAAGAATTATCTTGCGGCACAATAGTATTTCGTTGTATTTTAATATTTTTCGCAGACGTGCTAAGGCTATGTTTGCTTCCCTCAACATTTTTGAAAATTGTTTTTTTTGGTAACGTTTTCTAAAGCCGTCTGTCTTTCGTAACTCTTGCGAACCTTTATGTTTATCCATAAAAGCGTGCACCGGAAATTTATAAAGTAATTTTAAAAATAAGGAAAGTAAAACTAAATCAAACTTTTAAATATCCTAACTAATAACACACAGAAAGTTTATAAAATAATTTATAAAACACCTACACAAATGAAAACTTAAATTAAATTGTTTTAAAAGAAATTCCTACCGCACATCAAAAGTTCACAAAATCAAAATTTTGAAATTCCCAACTGAGCCAGGCTCTTTAACTTACCATAGTTTCATGTAGTGAAACTCCAAAAATCGCCGTAATTTCGTAATTTTTATGAATTTCCATATATTTGGGAAATTATTTTATAGGTACTAGTGATACTATAAGAAAATTTAACAAAAACTCAATATTTTTAATTACATTGTTTTTGTAACAACTACAGATCGCAATGTTTTTACGTGTAAATTCTCAGACAAATAACAATAATTAAACATGAAAAGAATCCAAGAAATGTTTTTTCAACTTCATTACTACATAGCTTCGTTCATTCCAAGACTAAATATTATAGTAATGAACAAACTTGTCGTGTCTAACAAATGTTTTTATCAAGCTTTTATTTAATAAATGTTTTTATAAACTTTATGACTGTGTAGCTTATTGTATTCTGGGACTAAATTTAGTAAACCCACTTATATTTCACATTCGGTAAGAAAACAATAAAATCAATCTTTGTTGTGAAGCCTGCTTTTGTTGTAAAATGAGTATTGAATAAATTCTATACAGGTGGGGTACATCAAATTGGACCGACTACTTTTTAATTTCTTAATATTTAGTTTGAAAGTACTAGTAATGAATTTTGAAAAGGGATAAGCAAACCTATTATTTCATTATGTTTAAAACCCATGGACGGTGAAAAAGTAAACTTGTGTTTTTTGAAATATAAAACATTTTTTGAATAATTTTTGTTTACTTATTGTTAGTGACATTGTTAGTTATTGAAACGTGTAATCCAAATTCCTAAATTTACCTAGTACTGCCCTGTTGCGCAAAGTACAATTTATTGTTCACGTCAATGCGGCGCTCAACCACAATAGGCCTGTCTGGCCAGTTGTTCTTTTGGGAATTTACCTACAGGTCTTTTCTTTGAGTTTTTCTTTTTTCAAAAACCCACTTATATTGCCTTTCGTGGTAACATTAACTCTTTTATACTCAGCTTATCTTTTGCTTTGGGAAAAACCCAATTTTATCTGACAAAAGCATGGCAGCCCCAGGCTGTCGACGAAAGGCATATAAACGGTGTTTTTAGAAAAATAGAGGAGTCTTGTCTGTACCTTAGTGAAGTCTTGTCGTTACCTTCGGGGAGTCTTGTTTTCCCTTTTGTGAGAGTCTTGTTTTACCTTTGTGAGTCTTGTCGTTACCTTAGAAGAGTCTTGGTTTTACCTTTGAACGAGTTTTATCATTATCTTTGGATAATTTTACCAATTATTTAGTGCAATATTAGCCTTTGGCACGTTTATTTGTTTATCAAAAGTATCAGACTATTACGTAATCGTAAAACGGTGATTGGTGATCAATTGTAAATTATCTGTCTCAATACCTGAGGGTTATCCTCGTTACCTACCACAACTGAAGACAATCATCAGGTCAACCTAAGGACAACAACCAGTGCAAAGTGCAAGGACCATTAACTGGTAATTGGCGGTAAGCCGTTTAATTGTTGTATAACCAATTTTGTTTGTGATTTTTCTAATTTAGGCTAAGTTTTATTTTTTGTTACAATTTAGTTAAGGTTTGGTTTTTGTAAATAAGTTTTCTGTAAATATATCCCCATTCGCCATAGTGTTAATTATTTAATTAATTATTCCTTAATTGCATTAATCTAGAACATCGCGTGGCTCACGACCTTCTGTACTTTTCCGAATGCTAGCCGGGGTATCCCGTTTGTTTCATCTGGTACTGCGTTGTATAGCTTTATGCCAAGGTTCGCGCCTTCACTTCTTCAATTTCAATTCTTGAATTCAAAACTTCAATTGAAGAAGTGAAGTAGGTGAAGTATCATCGAGTAACTTGAAGATTTGAGTAACTTGCGATAGGCTTGTGATTGTAGTGCTAAAGTTTAGTGCAAAAAGTTAAATCTAGCCGATTAAGGTGCTACACGACTGTGAGGGTGTTGGATTTCTCTCTAAAAACAACACACAGGGGTGAGTCTATGTTTTTGTTTCACTCAGCGCGGCGCGATAAGGACAAAAGTTGTAGATTTGAATTAAGCACAAAAAGTTGTGAATGTATAAAAAATTTCCATCGAGATTAACTGACAGATAACGGAGAAGATCGGCGTACAAGTTCGATAGATTTGGGGGTGTTTTCTGGGGTTGTCGCGATAGGGGCGAAACCACCACCATCTTATAAAGCAAAAAAAGTTGAGCTCAATGAGGGGTCTCCCGAGCTGATCGGACCACAGATAAGGGCGCAAGAAGCACTTTAAGTTTAAAAAATTTTCAAATTTTATCAAATCGATAAACTTTTTCAATATAGACTTTGTAATTCCAAATATTTACATAGTAACTATAGTAAGTGAATATATATACGGGGTGTTTCTATTAAAATTTATACACAGTCTAATGCACAAATATTATGACTAGTATATCTTGATAACCACTGAACGGATCACCCCCGGAGAAGTGCCAATCGGATCGGGCAATCGATTAACATCGGTGTACAAAAACGAAATTAGCGGTAAGGGGTTTGTGCGGCTGAACCCCCACTCCTCGGTACTGGAAAGTGTTTCCAGCAAATAACTTTTGAACCAAGCATCATAGCGCGACCGGAGTGGTGCCATACAACTCGGCGGCACAGGGGAAGGCGCCCACCCCCAAAAATTTGGCCACCCCCACCTACACCAAGATTCGTGGGAAGCATTTTTTCCCCCACCCCACCCCCACCCCCGATTTTCAATCGCTAATAACTCGAGAACGGCTAAAGATAGGAAAACCAGATAAGCGCCAAACGACTCGGGGCAATGTCGGCTACCGCCCCCGACCAAGATCCGCCGCCCTCGACGCCGCCTCCGGGCGAAGATGCGGAGACTAAAGCGAAGAAAGAAACGGCAACTAGGCGAATTGTCAGAAAACCTAAAAACAAGCTGTCGCTGCCTAAACTAAATGTAACAAAGTCGGCGGGCAGCTCACCGGCGTCCTCACCGGGTATAGACTTCGACCGGTGGGGGGGACGACCTAGAAGACGAGTCTACCGTCCTGCTGAATGATGCGATAAGGATATGCCAGGACAGACTGCAAACCAAAGCAGGGGGCTTTTCGGCCCAAAGTCTCGCAACCCTCAGAGAAAGCATCATAGCAAACCTGCGGAAGGTCAAAAATATAAGACATTCTGAAAAGGCCCGGCGAGAAACCGCTCGGGAAACCGAGCTGGAAGCCAAAATCGGAAGACTGCAGACCCAAATTCAAGAGCTGCAAAAGACGGTGGCAGCACAACAAGTCACCGTGGAAAAAATAGCTAGAAACACTGAGGATGTGCAGTCAGATGCAATTAAGATCATAGAGGAAGCGAGAAAAGGCAGAGAGTCGGACAAAAAGCTATTCTCTGAAATGGAAAAAAGTCTTGCTCATCTACCACAAATGACCGAGGGTGTCTATTGGTTAACTGAGACCCTAGAGGCCGAAGCCAAAATGTCTAAAAACCTCATGGAAAAAATTCAAAGAATCGAAAAAGTTTTGGAAAGTTTTCATGAAAGAAAGATGGAGACTTCTTTTGCACCTGTGGAGAGCGGGAGGATCGATGATCTTCTTAACAAATTAAAACAGCTGGATACGAAGCTCCAGAAGCAAATCACGGACAGTAGAGTAAGCCCGCCAAAATCGGTAGCTCCACTTAAAGATAAGGCGCAAACAAGAGAAGATGGCAATGTTACACAGAGAGATGTAACCATTAAAGCCCTGCAGACCACAAATACCACCACCTACTCCGCTGCATGTGGAGGAAACTGCAAAAGGCAGGTCTCTTAACTCTAAAAGCAGATCCAAAGCCATCTCCAAAGCCATCTCAAAAGCCATCTCCAAAGCCTTCTCCCGTATTGGTTGAATCAACCAAAGATCTTGGGCCACACGAGTCTACCGGGGCAATCAGAAAGATTGTGCCGCCGAAAACAGCCGCGAACAAAGCAAAAATGTACCAGAATGAAGAACAAAGTATTAAACCGGCTAGCAAAAATGAAGGGGAGGGTGAATATACGTTAGTTGCCAAGAAAACAAAAATGGCAAAGACAAAGACTGGGCCTCCTATGGCCGAAAGAAATGTTGATAGGATAAAACCACCCGAGAAACCCCGGCAGTGCTCATCAAAATCAAAGAAGGGCAAGAGTACAAGGCAGCTCTCAAAACGCTGTCCGAATTGACCGGCGTAACACGACTCATCAAAAAAGTCAGGCAGACCAAAGGGGGAGACCTTCTGGTCGAAGCCGAAAATAAACAAGGAAAGGCGGCGCTATTGGTGTTGCTAAAGGATGGAGATATGCAGATCAATCCATTAGTAAGATTGCAGACCATCCAGATAAGAGACATCGATCTTCTGGCCACCAAGGAGACGATTTATAAAGACATCATGAACATCACAGGACCCGCAGGTCACATAACCCTGCGGGACCTAACTCCTGCGTTCGGCAAAACTCAGGCAATTACGATCACGGTCGATTCGGATAGCGCGTCAAAAGTATTGGCGGCGAACAGGATCCGAGTCGGTATGGTCAACGGCTGCAGAGTAAGAAGATCCTACAGGTGTTTTCGGTGCTGGGCCTTTGACCACGATACCAGCCAATGCAAGAAGACAACGGACAGATCCAAACTGTGTTGGAACTGCTGTAAGGCCGGACATACGGCCAGAGATTGTGGTACAAACCCCTACTGCATGGAATGCAAACCAACCCGGCCACAGAACCGGCAGCAGGGGCTGTGACGAAAATGAAAGGAGAAATCAGAATTCTCCAGATAAACCTCCACACGGCGCGAGCAGCTCAAGCTCTATTGGCGCACAACGTGATCTCGCGCCAAATAGACGTTGTACTGGTGAGCGAACCAAATCGCCCACCAGAAAGCTGGTGGAAAAGTAACTCGGGATCCGCGGCGATATGGGTCTCCGACGCGCGAAGGGTCGAGAATTGGGGTAGCGGGGAGTGCTTTGTTTGGGTCAAGTACCTCCAGTATACATACATCAGCTGCTATATCACCCCAAACGGTACTCTCCAGGATTACCAATCTGCCCTGGATGAACTGATCAACATAGTTCGAGATGCAAATGGACAAGTCGTAGTCGGCGGTGATTTCAATGCGAAATCCCCAGAATGGGGATGTAACACCCAAAATGTAAGAGGCGATATGCTATCAGAAGCCGTGGCAGCGGCCAACCTGGATGTAATTAACACCGGAGATACCCCCACTTTTACCAGGGGGGTGACGTCGTCCATCTTAGACGTCACTTTTGCCACCGCAGGGCTCCAGGGAAAGCTGCAGAACTGGAGAGTCCTGGAAGAAGAAACTGCGAGCGACCATAAATACATCGCCTTCGAAATCCAGGTGCCGTTGCCGCAAAAAACTACGAAGAAGACTCCATCGGCGACGAGAAGCTTCAAAAATTGAGCTACACGAACAACTACGAGTAGAAAGAAAAAAATTGGCAACACTAATCGAGAGAAGCCAGAAGAATTGCTGGAAAGACATTATCAACAAAGTCGAAGAAAACGTGTGGGTGCGGGTTACAGAATTGTAGCGTCTAAGATGGGAAGGCAGCCCATTCCCGGCATGACGGAAACCAGAATAAAAACCATTCTCGAGGTGCTTTTTCCCACCCACGATACTCAGGAGTGGGAGCGTCATGCCGCAGACACTGAGCCGTTTACTATCGAAGAGCTTCAAGAGGCTGCCAAGGAAATAGGTAACGGAAAGGCGCCGGGCACGGACTGTATTCCAGCAGAAGTCCTAAAGAAGGTCGCCGAAACCCACCCTACACAAATCCTGACAGTAATAAACAAGTGCGCAAGAGAGGACATTTTCCCAAAGTCCTGGAAAGAGGCAAAATTGGTGCTACTGCGGAAGGGGCAGAAACCCCTCGACCTCCCGTCATCATACAGACCGATATGCCTCTTGAATACGACCGCAAATCTCTACGAAAAGCTAATACTCAGAAGACTTCAAAGAGAACTACAGCTGAGCGATAGTCAGTTTGGGTTTAGAAAGGGCAAATCAACAATAGACGCCCTAAAGACATTAATTGACGGGGTAAAAAAGGCCCGCGAAGGTACATGGCGAACCCGCAAGATGATTAGACATCAGAAATGCCTTCAACACCGCGGAATGGAGACACATTGTAGACGCCCTAGAAGCAAAAGGCATTACGCCCAGCCACTGCAACATTATCAAGAGCTACCTGACCGCGAGGACACTAATTGTTGAAGAGGAGCAATATAACACAGTATTGAGAGTGACCAGCGGGGTCCCACAAGGATCAGTATTGGGGCCAACTCTATGGAACGCCATGTACGATGGAATTTTTGATATCGAAATGCCCGAAGGAGTAGAGCTGGTAGGCTTTGCGGACGACGTCACGGTCATGGTCACGACAAGGACCGTGGAAGACTTGGAGGAAAAAACGAACGTCGCAATACAGAAAATTAAAGACTGGATTGAAGAGCGGGGCCTGACTCTGGTCCCGGAAAAATGCGAGGCTCTAATGATGACCGGAAGAAGGGTGATTAAATACCCGTCCATCAGAGTGGGGCAATATTTAGTTGCTCCGAGTAAATCCGTTACGATCCTCGGAGTAACTTTCGACCAGAGCCTGAAATTCAGCCCACATCAACCGGGTGGTGCAAAAGGCGGAGAGGAGCTATACGGCCTCTCGAGATTAATGCCTAATATCCAGGGCCCAAACACCACCAAACGCAGGGTCCTGACATCGGTAGTACACTCGATCATACTTTACGGGGCGCCCATATGGTTAGAAGCCATAAAAGTGGCAAAATACAAAAACACCCTCCTAAAGGTTCAGCGGAAGATGGCTCTCAGAGTTTGCTGTGCCTACAGAACAGTTTCGGAGAGCGCCATATTAGTCCTGGCGGGAATGCCACCAATAGATCTCTTAGTGGCGGAAAGGGTAACAAATTATGTAGAGCCGACGGAAGCCAGAAACAACAGAGAAGCCATCATAACAGCTTGGCAAGGAAGGTGGGAGGTGTCGGAGAAGGGACGTTGGACCCAGAGCTTGATTCCGAACATCTCTGAATGGTTTCTGCGGGAGCACGGAGAGCTTTGTTTCCATCTTACACAAGCTCTAACGGGACACGGGTGCTTTAACGCCTATCTGGCCAAAATAGGGAAGGCGCCATCCCCCAATTGTCACTACTGTAACGAAGCACCCGATACGCCGGAACACACCATCTTCTTCTGCCCCAAATGGTCCCAAAACCGCGAATCTATCGAAACGGTGACTGCGCTTACGCCACGAACCATGGTGAACATCATGCTGGAATCTCAAGAAAATGGGATATGCTGCAGAACATGATTGTGGAAATATTGTCCATCAAAGAAGAAGACGAACGGCAGCGTCAGGCTGCCACACCGTAAAGAAGAGAAAAGTCCCGAAAGGGTGAAAATCGAAACGAAGAAACTACTTCGATTCCGGATGCAAGGCGAAGAACGATTCCGCGTGCACCCGTGAATGGTGCGTCACTCCATCAAGGGAGGGGGTTTTTAGTCAGTAGGAGTCTGACATACCCATAGACACAGGTCTATGGAATCCATGAGGATTTTCCCTTCCTAAGCACAAAAAAAAAAAGGTTCGCGCCTTTCGAACATTTCAACCTCATCCTTTCCGTTAGGTTTTTTGTCGATTTCTCGTTTTGTATTCGTGCTTTGCCGTATTCATTGAAATCTCAGGATCCCTTCTTACTTTGGTTACACTTTTGTATATATGTATATGCTGATGGGAGTGTTAGTATGTGAAGTTCGCAAAATATTGCTTTAGAATGCGTTCCACTTGCTACTGCTTTTATGGCTCGTACTGCTTTTTTGCATGATAAAACCCTTTGCTTGCGCTACATTACCCCAAGCCAAAAGACTGTACATTATTCTAGCGTGGAACAATGAAAAGTACACTGTCCTTGCAGATTGCTCACATGCAGTTTCTCGTATTCTTCTTATTGCATAAGTGGCTATGCTTATGGTGTGCAAGAGGCCTTCTATATTTATGCTCGTTCCAAGTTATCAATGCATCTAGAGTAATACCCAGACACTTAGTAGTTCCTCTGTTTTGTATTTTAGTTTTCTTGTTGTAACAATTTTAGCTTTTGC
>JARFIX010000746.1:0-36029 GCA_036346125.1 Lycocerus yunnanus | reverse complement strand
AAATTCTCAAATAAACAATTTAGAATTAATAATTCAAATTAGTTAACTATACTTAATTTGAAGTTGTGAATTTGAAATTCTCAAATAAACAATTTAGAATTAATAATTACAAATTGTTAACTATACTTCAATTTGAAGTTGTGAATTTGAAATTCTCAAATAAACAATTTAGAATTAATAATTTCAAATTATTAACTATACTAATTTGAAGTTGTGAATTTAAAATTCTCAAATAAAGAATTTAGAATTAATAATTTTAAATTATTAACTATACTTCAATTTGAAGTTGTGAATTTGAAATTTTCAAATAAACAATTTAGAATTAATAATTACAAATTGTTAACTATACTTCAATTTGAAGTTGTGTATTTGAAATTCTCAAATAAACAATTTAGAATTAATAATTTCAAATTATTAAATATACTTCAATTTGAAGTTGTGAATTTGAAATTCTCAAATAAATAATTTAGAACTAATAATTACAAATTGTTAACTATACTCAATTTAAAGTTGTGAATTTGAAATTCTCAAATAACAATTTAGAATTAATAATTTCAAATTATTAACTATACTTCAATTTGAAGTTATGAATATAAAATTCTCAAATAAACAATTTAGAATTAATAATTTCAAATTATTAAATATACTTTAATTTGAAGTTGTGAATTTGAAATACTCAAATGAACAATTTAGAATTAATAATTACAAATTGTTAACTATACTTCAATTTGAAGTTGTGAATTTGAAATTCTCAAATAAACAATTTAGAACTAATAATTACAAATTGTTAACTATACTTCAATTTGAAGTTGTGAGTTTAAGATTCTCAAATAAACAATTTAGAACTAATAATTACAAATTATTAACTATACTTCAATTTGAAGTTGTGAATTTGAAATTCTCAAATAAACAATTTAGAACTGATAATTACAAATTGTTAACTATACTTCAATTTGAAGTTGTGAATTTGAAACTCTCAAATAAACTATTTAGAATTAATAATTTCAAATTATTAACTATACTTCAATTTGAAGTTGTGATGTTGAAATTCTCAAATAAACAATTTAAAATTAATAATTACAAATTGTTAACTATACTTCAATTTGAAGTTGTGAATTTGAAACTCTCAAATAAACTATTTAGACATAATAATTACAAATTGTTAACTATACTTCAATTTGAAGTTGTGAATTTGAAATTCTCAAATAAACAATTTAGAATTAATAATTACAAATTGTTAACTATACTTCAATTTGAAGTTGTGAATTTGAAATTCTCAAATAAACAATTTAGAATTAATAATTACAAATTGTTAACTATACTTCAATTTGAAGTTGTGAATTTGAAATTCTCAAATAAACAATTTAGAATTAATAATTACAAATTGTTAACTATACTTCAATTTGAAGTTGTGAATTTGAAATTCTCAAATAAACAATTTAGAATTAATAATTACAAATTGTTAACTATACTTCAATTTGAAGTTGTGAATTTGAAATTCTCAAATAAACAATTTAGAATTAATAATTACAAATTGTTAACTATACTTCAATTTGAAGTTGTGAATTTGAAATTCTCAAATAAACAATTTAGAATTAATAATTACAAATTGTTAACTATACTTCAATTTGAAGTTGTGAATTTGAAATTCTCAAATAAACAATTTAGAATTAAAAATTTTACAAATTGTTAACTATACTTCAATTTGAAGTTGTGAATTTGAAATTCTCAAATAAACAATTTAGAATTAATAATTACAAATTATTAACTATACTTCAATTTGAAGTTGTGAATTTGAAATTCTCAAATAAACAATTTAGAATTAATAATTACAAATTGTTAACTATACTTCAATTTGAAGTTGTGAATTTGAAATTCTCAAATAAACAATTTAGAATTAATAATTACAAATTATTAACTATACTTCAATTTGAAGTTGTGAATTTGAAATTCTCAAATAAACAATTTAGAATTAATAATTTCAAATTGTTAACTATACTTCAATTTGAAGTTGTGAATTTGAAATTCTCAAATAAACAATTTAGAATTAATAATTACAAATTGTTAACTATACTTCAATTTGAAGTTGTGAATTTGAAATTCTCAAATAAACAATTTAGAATTAATAATTACAAATTGTTAACTATACTTAATTTGAAGTTGTGAATTTGAAATTCTCAAATAAACAATTTAGAATTAATAATTTCAAATTATTAACTATACTTCAATTTGAAGTTGTGAATTTGAAATTCTCAAATAAACAATTTAGAACTAATAATTACAAATTTTAACTATACTTCAATTTGAAGTTGTGAATTTGAAATTCTCAAATAAACAATTTAGAATTAATAATTACAAATTGTTAACTATACTTCAATTTGAAGTTGTGAATTTGAAATTCTCAAATAAACAATTTAGAATTAATAATTTCAAATTATTAACTATACTTCAATTTGAAGTTGTGAATTAATAATTTTAAATTCTTAACTATACTAATTTGAAGTTGTGAATTTGAATTTCAAATAACAATTTAGAATTAATAATTTCAAATTATTAACTATACTTCAATTTGAAGTTGTGAATTTGAAATTCTCAAATAAACAATTTAGAATAATAATTACAAATTATTAACTATACTTCAATTTGAAGTTGTGAATTTGAAATTCTCAAATAAACAATTTAGAATTAATAATTACAAATTGTTAACTATACTTCAATTTGAAGTTGTGAATTTGAAATTCTCAAATAAACAATTTAGAACTGATAATTACAAATTGTTAACTATACTTCAATTTGAAGTTGTGAATTTGAAATTCTCAAATAAACAATTTAGAATTTAATAATTACAAATTGTTAACTATACTTCAATTTGAAGTTGTGAATTTGAAATTCTCAAATAAACAATTTAGAATTAATAATTACAAATTGTTAACTATACTTCAATTTGAAGTTGTGAATTTGAAATTCTCAAATAAACAATTTAGAATTAATAATTTCAAATTATTAACTATACTTCAATTTGAAGTTGTGAATTTGAAATTCTCAAATAAACAATTTAGAATTAATAATTTCAAATTGTTAACTATACTTCAATTTGAAGTTGTGAATTTGAAATTCTCAAATAAACAATTTAGAATTAATAATTTCAAATTATTAACTATACTTCAATTTGAAGTTGTGAATTTGAAATTCTCAAATAAACAATTTAGAACTAATAATTACAAATTGTTAACTATACCTCAATTTGAAGTTGTGAATTTGAAATTCTCAAATAAACAATTTAGAACTAATAATTACAAATTGTTAACTATACTTCAATTTGAAGTTGTAAATTTAAAATTTTCAAATAAACATTTTAGAACTGATAATTACAAATTGTTAACTATACTTCAATTTGAAGTTGTGAATTTGAAACTCTCAAATACACTATTTAGAATTAATAATTTCAAATTATTAAATATACTTCAATTTGAAGTTGTGAAGTTGAAATTCTCAAATTAACAATTTAGAATTAATAATTACAAATTCTTAATTATACTTCAATTTGAAGTTGTGAATTTGAAATTCCAAATAAACAATTTAGAATTAATAATTTCAATAGTTAACTATACTTCAATTATAAGTTGTGAATTTGAAATTCTCAAATAAACAATATAGAACTAATAATTACAAATTGTTAACTATACTTCAATTTGAAGTTGTGAATTTGAAATTCTCAAATAAACAATTTAGAATTAATAATTTCAATTGTTAACTATACTTCAATTGAAGTTGTGAATTTGAAATTCTCAAATAAACAATATAGAACTAATAATTACAAATTGTTAACTATACTTCAATTTGAAGTTGTGAATTTGAAATTCTCAAATAAACAATTTAGAATTAATAATTACAAATTGTTAACTATACTTAAGTTTGAAGTAGTGAATTTGAAATTCTCAAATAAACAATTTAGAATTAATAATTTCAAGTTATTAACTATAGTTCAATTTGAAGTTGTGAATTTGAAATTCTCAAATAAACAATTTAGAATTAATAATTTTAAATTATTAACTATACTTCAATTTGAAGTTGTGAATTTGAAATTTTCAAATAAACAATTTAGAATTAATAATTACAAATTGTTAACTATACTTCAATTTGAAGTTGTGAATTTGAAATTCTCAAATAAACAATTTAGAATTAATAATTTCAAATTATTAAATATACTTCAATTTGAAGTTGTGAATTAATAATTTTAAATTATTATTAACTATACTTCAATTTGAAGTTGTGAATTTGAAATTTTCAAATAACTATTTAGAATTAATAATTTCAAATTATTAACTATACTTCAATTTGAAGTTGTGAATTTGAAATTCTCAAATAAACAATTTAGAACTAATAATTACAAATTGTTAACTATACTTTAATTTGAAGTTGTGAATTTGAAATTCTCAAATAAACAATTTAGAACTAATAATTACAAATTGTTAACTATACTTCAATTTGAAGTTGTAAATTTAAAATTTTCAAATAAACATTTTAGAACTGATAATTACAAATTGTTAACTATACTTCAATTTGAAGTTGTGAATTTGAAATTCTCAAATAAACAATTTAGAATTAATAATTACAAATTGTTAACTATACTTCAATTTGAAGTTGTGAATTTGAAATTCTCAAATAAACAATTTAAAATTAATAATTTCAAGTTATTAACTATACTTCAATTTGAAGTTGTGAATTTAAAATTCTCAAATAAATAATTTAGAATTAATAATTTTAAATTATTAACTATACTTCAATTTGAAGTTGTGAATTTGAAATTTTCAAATAAACAATTTAGAATTAATAATTACAAATTGTTAACTATACTTCAATTTGAAGTTGTGTATTTGAAATTCTCAAATAAACAATTTAGAATTAATAATTTCAAATTATTAAATATACTTCAATTTGAAGTTGTGAATTTGAAATTCTCAAATAAATAATTTAGAACTAATAATTACAAATTGTTAACTATACTTCAATTTAAAGTTGTGAATTTGAAAATTCTCAAATAAACAATTTAGAATTAATAATTTCAAATTATTAACTATACTTCAATTTGAAGTTGTGAATTTGAAATTCTCAAATAAACAATTTAGAATTAATAATTTCAAATTATTAACTATACTTCAATTTGAAGTTGTGAATTTGAAATTCTCAAATAAACAATTTAGAATTAATAATTTCAAATTATTAACTATACTTCAATTTGAAGTTGTGAATTTGAAATTCTCAAATAAACAATTTAGAATTAATAATTACAAATTGTTAACTATACTTCAATTTGAAGTTGTGAATTTGAAATTCTCAAATAAACAATTTAGAACTAATAATTACAAATTGTTAACTATACTTCAATTTGAAGTTGTGAAATTGAAATTCTCAAATAAACAATTTAGAACTGATAATTACAAATTGTAAACTATACTTCAATTTAAAGTTGTGAATTTGGAAATCTCAAATAAACAATTTAGAACTGATAATTACAAATTGTTAACTATACTTCAATTTGAAGTTGTGAATTTGAAATTCTCAAATAAACAATTTAGAATTAATAATTACAAATTGTTAACTATACTTCAATTTGAAGTTGTGAATTTGAAATTCTCAAATAAACAATTTAGAATTAATAATTACAAATTATTAACTATACTTCAATTTGAAGTTGTGAATTTGAAATTCTCAAATAAACAATTTAGAATTAATAATTTCAAATTATTAACTATACTTCAATTTGAAGTTGTGAATTTGAAATTCTCAAATAAACAATTTAGAATTAATAATTACAAATTGTTAACTATACTTCAATTTGAAGTTGTGAATTTGAAGTTCTCAAATAAACAATTTAGAACTGATAATTACAAATTGTGAACTATACTTTAATTTGAAGTTGTGATTTTGAAATTCTTAAATAAACAATTTAGAATTAATAATTACAAATTATTAACTATACTTCAATTTGAAGTTGTAAATTTGAAATTCTCAAATAAACAATTTAGAATTAATAATTACAAATTGTTAACTATACTTCAATTTGAAGTTGTGAATTTGAAATTCTCAAATAAACAATTTAGAACTGATAATTACAAATTTTTAACTATACTTTAATTTGAAGTTGTGAATTTGTAATTCTCAAATAAATAATTTAGAATTAAGAATTACAAATTGTTAACTATACTTCAATTTGAAGTTGTGAATTTGAAATTCTCAAATAAACAATTTAGAATTAATAATTACAAATTGTTAACTATACTTCAGTTTGAAGTTATGAATTTGAAATTCTCAAATAAACAATTTAGAATTAATAATTTCAAGTTATTAACTATACTTCAATTTGAAGTTGTGAATTTGAAATTCTCAAATAAACCATTTAGAATTAATACTTTCAAATTATTAACTATACTTCAATTTGAAAATGTGAATTAGTAAATCTCAAATAAACAATTTAGAAGTAATAATTACAAATTGTTAACTATACTTCAATTTGAAGTTGTGAATTTAAAATTCTCAAATAAACAATTTAGAATTAATAATTTCAAATTGTTAACTATACTTCAATTTGAAGTTGTGAATTTGAAATTCTCAAATAAACAATTAAATTAATAATTTCAAATTATTAACTATACTTCAATTTGAAGTTGTGAATTTGAAATTCTCAAATAAACAATTTAGAATTAATAATTTCAAATTATTAACTATACTTCAATTTGAAGTTGTGAATTTGAAATTCTCAAATAAACAATTTAGAATTAATAATTTCAAATTATTAAATATACTTCAATTTGAAGTTGTGAATTTGAAATTCTTAAATAAACAATTTAGAATTAATAATTACAAATTATTAACTATACTTCAATTTGAAGTTGTAAATTTGAAATTCTCAAATAAACAATTTAGAATTAATAATTACAAATTGTTAACTATACTTCAATTAGAAGTTGTGAATTTGAAATTCTCAAATAAACAATTTAGAACTGATAATTACAAATTTTAACTATACTTTAATTTGAAGTTGTGAATTTGAATTCTCAAATAAATAATTTAGAATTAATAATTACAAATTGTTAACTATACTTCAATTTGAAGTTGTGAATTTGAAATTCTCAAATAAACAATTTAGAATTAATAATTACAAATTGTTAACTATACTTCAGTTTGAAGTTGTGAATTTGAAATTTTCAAATAAACAATTTAGAATTAATAATTTCAAGTTATTAACTATACTTCAATTTGAAGTTGTGAATTTGAAATTCTCAAATAAACAATTTAGAATTAATAATTTCAAATTATTAAATATACTTCAATTTGAAGTTGTGAATTTGAAATTCTCAAATAAACAATTTAGAATTAATAATTACAAATTGTTAACTATACTTCAATTTGAAGTTGTAAATTTGAAATTCTCAAATAAACAATTTAGAACTAATAATTACAAATTGTTAACTATACTTCAATTTGAAGTTGTGAATTTGAAATTCTCAAATAACAATTTAGAATTAATAATTTCAAATTATTAACTATACTTCAATTTGAAGTTGTGAATTTGAAATTCTCAAATAAACAATTTAGAACTGATAATTACAAATTGTTAACTATACTTCAATTTGAAGTTGTGAATTTGAAACTCTCAAATAAACTATTTAGAATTAATAATTTCAAATTATTAACTATACTTCAATTTGAAGTTGTGATGTTGAAATTCTCAAATAAACAATTTAGAATTAATAATTTCAAATTATTAAATATACTTCAATTTGAAGTTGTGAATTTGAAATTCTCAAATAAACTATTTAGAATTAATAATTTCAAATTATTAACTATACTTCAATTTGAAGTTGTGAATTTGAAATTCTCAAATAAACAATTTAGAATTAATAATTTCAAATTATTAACTATACTTCAATTTGAAGTTGTGAATTTGAAATTCTCAAATAAACAATTTAAAATTAATAATTACAAATTGTTAACTATACTTCAATTTGAAGTTGTGAATTTGAAATTCTCAAATAAACAATTTAGAACTGATAATTACAAATTGTTAACTAGACTTCAATTTGAAGTTGTGAATTTGAAATCTCAAATAAACAATTTAGAACTGACAATTACAAATTGTTAACTATACTTCAATTTGAAGTTGTGAATTTGAAATTCTCAAATAACAATTTAGAATTAATAATTACAAATTGTTAACTATACTTCAATTTGAAGTTGTGAATTTGAAGTTCTCAAATAAACAATTTAGAACTGATAATTACAAATTGTTAACTATACTTTAATTTGAAGTTGTGAATTTGAAATTCTTAAATAAACAATTTAGAATTAATAATTACAAATTATTAACTATACTTCAATTTGAAGTTGTGAATTTGAAATTCTCAAATAAACAATTTAGAATTAATAATTTCAAATTATTAACTATACTTCAATTTGAAGTTGTGAATTTGAAATTTTCAAATAACAATTTAGAATTAATAATTTCAAATTATTAACTATACTTCAATTTGAAGTTGTGAATTTGAAATTTCAAATAAACAATTTAGAACTGATAATTACAAATTTTAACTATATATTAATTTGAAGTTGTGAATTTGAATTCTCAAATAAACAATTTAGAATTAATAATTACAAATTATTAACTATACTTCAATTTGAAGTTGTGAATTTGAAATTCTCAAATAAACAATTTAGAATTAATAATTTCAAATTATTAACTATACTTCAATTTGAAGTTGTGAATTTGAAATCTCAAATAAACAATTTATAATTAATAATTACAAATTGTTAACTATACTTCAATTTGAAGTTGTGAATTTAAAATTCTCAAATAAACAATTTAGAATTAATAATTTCAAATTGTTAACTATACTTCAATTTGAAGTTGTGAATTTTAAATTCTCAAATAAACAATTTAGAATTAATAATTTCAAATTATTAACTATACTTCAATTTGAAGTTGTGAATTTGATAATTTCAAATAAACAATTTAGAATTAATAATTTCAAATTATTAACTTTACTTCAATTTGAAGTTGTGAATTTGAAATTCTCAAATAAACAATTTAGAATTAATAATTACAAATTTTTAACTATACTACAATTTGAAGTTGTGAATTTGAAATTCTCAATTAAACAATTTAGAATTAATAATTTCAAATTATTAACTATACTTCAATTTGAAGTTGTGAATTTGAAATTCTCAAATAAACAATTTAGAATTAATAATTACAAATTGGTAACTATACTTAATTTGAAGTTGTGAATTTGAAATTTTCAAATAAACAATTTAGAATTAATAATTACAAATTAACTATACTTAATTTGAAGTTGTGAATTTGAAATTCTCAAATAAACAATTTAGAATTAATAATTACAAATTATTAACTATACTTCAATTTGAAGTTGTAAATTTGAAATTCTCAAATAAACAATTTAGAATTAATAATTACAAATTGTTAACTATACTTCAATTTGAAGTTGTGAATTTGAAATTCTCAAATAAACAATTTAGAATTAAGAATTACAAATTTTAACTATACTTCAATTTGAAGTTGTGAATTTGAAATTCTCAAATAAACAATTTAGAATTAATAATTACAAATTGTTAACTATACTTCAATTTGAAGTTGTGAATTTGAAATTCTCAAATAAACAATTTAGAATGAATAATTTGAAATTATTAACTATACTTCATATGTGAAGTTGTAAATTTGAAATTCTCAAATAAACAATTTAGAATTAATAATTTCAAATTATTAACTATACTTCAATTTGAAGTTGTGAATTTGAAATTCTCAAATAAACAATTTAGAATTAATAATTAAATTATTAACTATACTTCAATTTGAAGTTGTAAATTTTAAAAATTTCTCAAATAAACAATTTTGAATTAATAATTTCAAATTATTAACTATACTTCAATTTGAAGTTGTGAATTTGAAATTCTCAAATAAACAATTTAGAATTAATAATTTCAAATTATTAACTATACTTCAATTTGAAGTTGTGAATTTGAAATTCTCAAATAAACAATTTAGAATTAATAATTTCAAATTATTAACTATATTTCAATTTGAAGTTGTGAATTTGAAATTCTCAAATAAACAATTTAGAATTAATAATTTCAAATTATTAATTATACTTCAATTTGAAGTTGTTAATTTGAAATTCTCAAAAAAACAATTTAGAATTAATAATTACAAATTGTTAACTATACTTCAATTTGAAGTTGTGAATTTGAAATTCTCAAATAAACAATTTAGAACTGATAATTACAAATTGTTAACTAACCTTCAATTTGAAGTTGTGAATTTGAAATTCTCAAATAAACAATTTAGAACTGATAATTACAAATTGTTAACTATACCTAAATTTGAAGTTGTGAATTTGAAATTCTCAAATAAACAATTTAGAATTAATAATTTCAAGTTATTAACTATACGTCAATTTGAAGTTGTGAATTTGAAATTCTCAAATAAACAATTTAGAATTAATAATTACAAATTGTTAACTATACTTCAATTTGAAGTTGTGAATATGAAATTCTCAAATAAACAATTTAGAATTAATAATTACAAATTATTAACTATACTTCAATTTGAAGTTGTGAAATTGAAATTCTCAAATAAACAATTTAGAATTAATAATTTCAAATTATTAATTATACTCAATTTGAAGTTGTTAATTTGAAATTCTCAATAAAACAATTTAGAATTAATAATTACAAATTGTTAACTATACTTCAATTTGAAGTTGTGAATTTGAAATACTCAAATAAACAATTTAGAATTAATAATTTCAAATTATTAATTATACTTCAATTTGAAGTTGTTAATTTGAAATTCTTAATAAAACAATTTAGAATTAATAATTACAAATTGTTAACTATACCTCAATTTGAAGTTGTGAATTTGAAATTCTCAAATAAACAATTTAAAACTGATAATTACAAATTGTTAACTAACCTTCAATTTGAAGTTGTGAATTTGAAATTCTCAAATAAACAATTTAGAACTGATAATTACAAATTGTTAACTAACCTTCAATTTAAAGTTGTGAATTTGAAATTCTCAAATAAACAATTTAGAAGTAAAAATAACAAATTGTTAACTATACTTCAATTTGAAGTAGTGAATTTAAAATTCTCAAATAAACAATTTAGAATTAATAATTACAAATTGTTAACTATACTTCAATTTGAAGTTGTGAATTTGAAATTCTCAAATAAACAATTTAGAATTAATAATTTCAAGTTATTAACTATACTTCAATTTGAAGTTGTGAATTTGAAATTCTCAAATAAACAATTTAGAATTATTAATTACAAATTGTTAACTATTTTTCAATTTGAAGTTCTTAATTTGAAATTTTAAATAAACAATTTAGAATTAATAATGACAAATTGTTAACTATATTTCAATTTGAAGTTGTGAATTTGAAATTCTCAAATAAACAATTTAGAATTAATAATTCAAGTTATTAACTATACTTTAATTTCAAGTTGTGAATTTGAAATCCTCAAATAAACAATTTAGAATTAATAATTACAAATTGTTAACTATATTCAATTTCATGTTGTGAATTTGAAATTCTCAAATAAACAATTTAGAATTAATAATTACAAATTGTTAACTATACTTCAATTTGAAGTTGTGAATTTGAAATTCTCAAATAAACAATTTAGAACTGATAATTACAAATTGTTAACTATACTTCAATTTGAAGTTGTGAATTTGAAATTCTCAAATAAACAATTTAGAACTAATAATTACAAATTGTTAACTATACTTCAATTTGAAGTTGTGAATTTAAAATTTTCAAATAAACATTTTAGAACTGTTAATTACAAATTGTTAACTATACTCAATTTGAAGTTGTGAATTTGAAATTCTCAAATAAACAATTTAGAATTAATAATTTCAAATTATTAAATATACTTCAATTTGAAGTTGTGAATTTGAAATTCTCAAATAAACAATTTAGAATTAATAATTACAAAGTGTTAACTATGCTTCAATTTGAAGTTGTAAATTTGAAATTCTCAAATAAACAATTTAGAACTAATAATTACAAATTGTTAACTATACTTCAATTTGTAGTTGTGAATTTGAAACTCTCAAATAAACTATTTAGAATTAATAATTTCAAATTATTAACTATACTTCAATTTGAAGTTGTGATTTGAAATTCTCAAATAAACAATTTAGAAACAATAATTACAAATTGTTAACTATACTTCAATTTGAAGTTGTGAATTTGAAACTCTCAAATAAACTATTTAGAATTAATAATTTCAAATTATTAACTATACTTCAATTTGAAGTTGTGATGTTGAAATTCTCAAATAAACAATTTAGAATCAATAATTACAAATTGTTAACTATACTTCAATTTGAAGTTGTAAATTTGAAATTCTCAAATAAACAATTTAGAACTAATAATTACAAATTGTTAACTATACTTCAATTTGTAGTTGTGAATTTGAAACTCTCAAATAAACTATTTAGAATTAATAATTTCAAATTATTAACTATACTTCAATTTGAAGTTGTGAGTTTGAAATTCTCAAATAAACAATTTAGAACTGATAATTACAAATTGTTAACTATACTTCAATTTGAAGTTGTGAATTTGAAACCTCAAATAAACTATTTAGAATTAATAATTTCAAATTATTAACTATACTTCAATTTGAAGTTGTGATGTTGAAATTCTCAAATAAACAATTTAGAATCAATAATTACAAATTGTTAACTATACTTCAATTTGAAGTTGTGAATTTGAAACTCTCAAATAAACTATTTAGAATTAATAATTTCAAATTATTAACTATACTTCAATTTGAAGTTGTGAATTTGAAATTCTCAAATAAACAATTTAGAATTAATAATTACAAATTGTTAACTATATTTCAATTTCATGTTGTGAATTTGAAATTCTCAAATAAACAATTTAGAATTAATAATTACAAATTGTTAACTATACTTCAATTTAAAGTTGTGAATTTGAAATTTCAAATAAACAATTTAGAATTAATAATTTCAAATTATTAACTATACTCAATTTGAAGTTGTGAATTTAAAATTCTCAAATAAAAAATTTGGAATTAATAATTTCAAATTGTTAACTATTACTAAATTTGAAGTTGTGAATTTGAAATTCTCAAATAAACAATTTAGAATTAATAATTTCAAATTATTAATTATACTTCAATTTGAAGTTGTTAATTTGAAATTCTCAATAAAACAATTTAGAATTAGTAATTACAAATTGTTAACTATACTTCAATTTGAAGTTGTGAATTTGAAATTCTCAAATAAACAATTTAGAACTGATAATTACAAATTGTTAACTAACCTTCAATTTGAAGTTGTGAATTTGAAATTCTCAAATAAACAATTTAGAACTGATAATTACAAATTGTTAACTATACCTAAATTTAAAGTTGTGAATTTGAAATTCTCAAATAAACAATTTAGAATTAATAATTTCAAGTTATTAACTATACGTCAATTTGAAGTTGTGAATTTGAAATTTCAAATAAACAATTTAGAATTAATAATTACAAATTGTTAACTATACTTCAATTTGAAGTTGTGAATATGAAATTCTCAAATAAACAATTTAGAATTAATAATTACAAATTATTAACTATACTCAATTTGAAGTTGTGAATTTGAAATTCTCAAATAAACAATTTAGAATTAATAATTTCAAATTATTAATTATACTTCAATTTGAAGTTGTTAATTTGAAATTCTCAATAAAACAATTTAGAATTAATAATTACAAATTGTTAACTATATTCAATTTGAAGTTGTGAATTTGAAATACTCAAATAAACAATTTAGAATTAATAATTTCAAATTATTAATTATACTCAATTTGAAGTTGTTAATTTGAAATTCTCAATAAAACAATTTAGAATTAATAATTACAAATTGTTAACTATACTCAATTTGAAGTTGTGAATTTGAAATTTCAAATAAACAATTTAAAACTGATAATTACAAATTGTTAACTAACCTTCAATTTGAAGTTGTGAATTTGAAATTCTCAAATAAACAATTTAGAACTGATAATTACAAATTGTTAACTAACCTTCAATTTGAAGTTGTGAATTTGAAATTCTCAAATAAACAATTTAGAATTAATAATTTCAAGTTATTAACTATACTTCAATTTGAAGTTGTGAATTTGAAATTCTCAAATAAACAATTTAGAATTAATAATTACAAATTGTTAACTATTTTCAATTTGAAGTTGTTAATTTGAAATTCTTAAATAAACAATTTAGAATTAATAATGACAAATTGTTAACTATACTTCAATTTGAAGTTGTGAATTTGAAATTCACAAATAAACAATTTAGAATTAATAATTACAAGTTATTAACTATACTTTAATTTTAAGTTGTGAATTTGAAATCCTCAAATAAACAATTTAGAATTAATAATTACAAATTGTTAACTATACTTCAATTTCATGTTGTGAATTTGAAATTCTCAAATAAACAAATTAGAATTAATAATTACAAATTGTTAACTATACTTCAATTTGAAGTTGTGAATTTGAAATTCTCAAATAAACAATTTAGAACTGATAATTACAAATTGTTAACTAAACTTCAATTTGAAGTTGTGAATTTGAAATTCTCAAATAAACAATTTAGAACTAATAATTACAAATTGTTAACTATACTTCAATTTGAAGTTGTGAATTTAAAATTTTCAAATAAACATTTTAGAACTGATAATTACAAATTGTTAACTATACTTCAATTTGAAGTTGTGAATTTGAAATTCTCAAATAAACAATTTAGAATTAATAATTTCAAATTATTAAATATACTTCAATTTGAAGTTGTGAATTTGAAATTCTCAAATAAACAATTTAGAATTAATAATTACAAAGTGTTAACTATGCTTCAATTTGAAGTTGTAAATTTGAAATTCTCAAATAAACAATTTAGAACTAATAATTACAAATTGTTAACTATACTTCAATTTGAAGTTGTGAATTTGAAACTCTCAAATAAACTATTTAGAATTAATAATTTCAAATTATTAACTATACTTCAATTTGAAGTTGTGATGTTGAAATTCTCAAATAAACAATTTAGAAACAATAATTACAAATTGTTAACTATACTTCAATTTGAAGTTGTGAATTTGAAACTCTCAAATAAACTATTTAGAATTAATAATTTCAAATTATTAACTATACTTCAATTTGAAGTTGTGATGTTGAAACTCTCAAATAAACTATTTAGAATTAATAATTTCAAATTATTAACTATACTTCAATTTGAAGTTGTGAATTTGAAATTCTCAAATAAACAATTTAGAACTGATAATTACAAATTGTTAACTATACTTCAATTTGAAGTTGTGAATTTGAAACTCTCAAATAAACTATTTAGAATTAATAATTTCAAATTATTAACTATACTTCAATTTGAAGTTGTGATGTTGAAATTCTCAAATAAACAATTTAGAATCAATAATTACAAATTGTTAACTATACTTCAATTTGAAGTTGTGAATTTGAAACTCTCAAATAAACTATTTAGAATTAATAATTTCAAATTATTAACTATACTTCAATTTGAAGTTGTGAATTTGAAATTCTCAAATAAACAATTTAGAACTGATAATTACAAATTGTTAACTAAACTTCAATTTGAAGTTGTGAATTTGAAATTCTCAAATAAACAATTTAGAATTAATAATTACAAGTTATTAACTATACTTTAATTTCAAGTTGTGAATTTGAAATCCTCAAATAAACAATTTAGAATTAATAATTACAAATTGTTAACTATACTTCAATTTCATGTTGTGAATTTGAAATTCTCAAATAAACAATTTAGAATTAATAATTACAAATTGTTAACTATACTTCAATTTAAAGTTGTGAATTTGAAATTCTCAAATAAACAATTTAGAACTGATAATAACAAATTGTTAACTAAACTTCAATTTGAAGTTGTGAATTTGAAATTCTCAAATAAACAATTTAGAACTAATAATTACAAATTGTTAACTATATTTCAATTTGAAGTTGTGAATTTAAAATTTTCAAATAAACATTTTAGAACTGATAATTACAAATTGTTAACTATACTTCAATTTGAAGTTGTGAATTTGAAATTCTCAAATAAACAATTTAGAATTAATAATTTCAAATTATTAAATATACTTCAATTTGAAGTTGTGAATTTGAAATTCTCAAATAAACAATTTAGAATTAATAATTACAAAGTGTTAACTATATTCAATTTGAAGTTGTGAATTTTGAAATTCTCAAATAAACAATTTAGAACTAATAATTACAAATTGTTAACTATACTTCAATTTGAAGTTGTGAATTTGAAATTCTCAAATAACAATTTAGAATTAATAATTTCAAATTATTAACTATACTTCAATTTGAAGTTGTGAATTTGAAATTCTCAAATAAACAATTTAGAACTGATAATTACAAATTGTTAACTATACTTCAATTTGAAGTTGTGAATTTGAAACTCTCAAATAAACTATTTAGAATTAATAATTTCAAATTATTAACTATACTTCAATTTGAAGTTGTGATGTTGAAATTCTCAAATAAACAATTTAAAATTAATAATTTCAAATTATTAACTATACTTCAATTTGAAGTTGTGAATTTGAAATTCTCAAATAAACAATTTAGAATTAATAATTACAAATTGTTAACTATACTTCAATTTGAAGTTGTGAATTTGAAATTCTCAAATAAACAATTTAGAACTGATAATTACAAATTGTTAACTATACTTCAATTTGAAGTTGTGAATTTGAAAATCTCAAATAAACAATTTAGAACTGATAATTACAAATTGTTAACTATACTTCAATTTGAAGTTGTGAATTTGAAATTCTTAAATAAATAATTTAGAACTGATAATTACAAATTGTTAACTATACATCAATTTGAAGTTGTGAATTTAAAATTCTCAAATAAATAATTTAGAACTGATAATTACAAATTGTTAGCTATACTTTAATTTGAAGTTGTGAATTTGAAATTCTCAAATAAACAATTTAGAATTAATAATTACAAATTGTTAACTATACTTCAATTTGAAGTTGTGAATTTGAAATTCTCAAATAAACAATTTAGAATTAATAATTTCAATTGTTAACTATACTTCAATTGGAAGTTGTGAATTTGAAATTCTCAAATAAACAATTGAGAACTGATAATTATAAATTGTTAACTATACTTCAATTTGAAGTTGTGAATTTGAAATTCTCAAATAAACAATTTAGAAGTAATTATTACAAATTGTTAACTATACTTCAATTTGAAGTTGTGAATTTGAAATTCTCAAATAAACAATTTAGAATTAATAATTTCAGTTGTTAACTATACTTCAATTGGAAGTTGTGAATTTGAAATTCTCAAATAAACAATATAGAACTAATAATTACAAATTGTTAACTATACTTCAATTTGAAGTTGTGAATTTAAAATTCTCAAATAAACAATTTAGAACTGATAATTACAAATTGTTAACTATACTTCAATTTAAAGTTGTGAATTTCAAATTCTCAAATAATTAATTTAGAACTGATAATTACAAATTGTTAACTATACTTCAATTTGAAGTTGTGAATTTGAAATTCTCAAATAAACAATTTAGAACTGATAATTACAAATTGTTAACTATACTTCAATTTGAAGTTGTGAATTTAAATTCTCAAATAAACAATTTAGAACTAATAATTACAAATTGTTAACTATACTTCAATTTGAAGTTGTGAATTTGAAATTCTCAAATAAACAATTTAGAATTAATAATTACAAATTGTTAACTATATTCAATTTGAAGTTGTGAATTTGAAATTCTCAAATAAATAATTTAGAACTGATAATTACAAATTGTTAACTATACTTCAATTTGAAGTTGTGAATTTGAAATTCTCAAATAAACAATTTAGAATTAAAAATTTTACAAATTGTTAACTATACTTAATTTGAAGTTGTGAATTTGAAATTCTCAAATAAACAATTTAGAATTAATAATTTCAAATTATTAATTATACTTCAATTTGAAGTTGTGAACTTGAAAATTCTCAAATAAACAATTTAGAATTAAGAATTACAAATTGTTAACTATACTTCAATTTGAAGTTGTGAATTTAAAATTCTCAAATAAACAATTTAGAATTAATAATTTAAATTTTAACTATACTAATTTGAAGTTGAGAATTTGAAATTCTCAAATAAACAATTTAGAATTAATAATTACAAATTTTAACTATTTTTCAATTGAAGTTGTTAATTTGAAATTCTCAAATAAACAATTTAGAATTAATAATTACAAATTATTAACTATACTTCAGTTTGAAGTTATGAATTTGAAATTCTCAAATAAACAATTTAGAATTAATAATTTCAAGTTATTAACTATACTTTAATTTGAAGTTGTGAATTTAAATTCTTAAATAAACAATTTAGAATTAATATTTCAAATTATTAACTATACTTCAATTTGAAGTTGTGAATTGAAAATCTCTAATAAACAATTTAGAAGTAATAATTACAAATTGTTAACTATACTTCAATTTGAAGTTGTGAATTTAAAATTCTCAAATAAACAATTTAGAATTAATAATTTCAAATTGTTAACTATACTTCAATTTGAAGTTGTAAATTTGAAATTCTCAAATAAACAATTTAGAATTAATAATTTCAAATTATTAACTATACTTCAATTTGAAGTTGTGAATTTGAAATTCTCAAATAAACAATTTAGAATTAATAATTTCAAATTATTAATTATACTTCAATTTGAAGTTGTTAATTTGAAATTCTCAATAAAACAATTTAGAATTAATAATTACAAATTGTTAACTATACTTCAATTTGAAGTTGTGAATTTGAAATTCTCAAATAAACAATTTAAAACTGATAATTACAAATTTTAACTAACCATCAATTTGAAGTTGTGAATTTGAAATTCTCAAATAAACAATTTAGAATTAATAATTACAAATTGTTAACTATACTTCAATTTAAAGTTGTGAATTTGAAATTCTCAAATAAACAATTCAGAACTAATAATTTCAAGTTATTAACTATACTTCAATTTGAAGTTGTGAATTTGAAATTCTCAAATAAACAATTTAAAACTGATAATTACAAATTGTTAACTAACCTTCAATTTGAAGTCGTGAATTTAAAATTTTCAAATAAACAATTTAGAACTGATAATTACAAATTGTTAACTATACTTTAACTTGAAGTTGTGAATTTGAAATTCTAAATAAACAATTTAGAGTTAATAATTACAAATTGTTAACTATACTCAATTTGAAGTTGTGAATTTGAAATTCTCAAATAAACAATTTAGAATTAATAATTACAAATTATTAACTATACTTCAATTTGAAGTTGTGAATTTGAAATTCTCAAATAAACAATTTAGAATTAATAATTTCAAATTATTAATTATACTTCAATTTGAAGTTGTGAACTTGAAATTCTCAAATAAACAATTTAGAATTAAGAATTACAAATTGTTAACTATACTTCAATTTGAAGTTGTGAATTTGAAATTCTCAAATAAACAATTTAGAATTAATAATTTCAAGTTATTAACTATACTCAATTTGAAGTTGTGATTTTGAAATTCTTAAATAAACAATTTAGAATTAATAATTACAAATTATTAACTATACTTCAATTTGAAGTTGTAAATTTGAAATTCTCAAATAAACAATTTAGAATTAATAATTACAAATTGTTAACTATACTTCAATTTGAAGTTGTGAATTTGAAATTCTCAAATAAACAATTTAGAACTGATAGTTACAAATTTTAACTATACTTTAATTTGAAGTTGTGAATTTGTAATTCTCAAATAAATAATTTAGAATTAAGAATTACAAATTGTTAACTATACTTCAATTTGAAGTTGTGAATTTGAAATTCTCAAATAAACAATTTAGAATTAATAATTACAAATTGTTAACTATACTTCAGTTTGAAGTTATGAATTTGAAATTCTCAAATAAACAATTTAGAATTAATAATTTCAAATTATTAACTATACTTCAATTTGAAGTTGTGAATTTGAAATTCTCAAATAAACCATTTAGAATTAATAATTCAAATTATTAACTATACTTCAATTTGAAAATGTGAATTAGTAAATCTCAAATAAACAATTTAGAAGTAATAATTACAAATTGTTAACTATACTTCAATTTGAAGTTGTGAATTTAAAATTCTCAAATAAACAATTTAGAATTAATAATTTCAAATTATTAACTATACTTCAATTTGAAGTTGTGATGTTGAAATTCTCAAATAAACAATTTAGAATCAATAATTACAAATTGTTAACTATACTTCAATTTGAAGTTGTGAATTTGAAATCTCAAATAAACTATTTAGAATTAATAATTTCAAATTATTAACTATACTTCAATTTGAAGTTGTGAATTTGAAATTCTCAAATAAACAATTTAAAATTAATAATTTCAAATTATTAACTATACTTCAATTTGAAGTTGTGAATTTGAAATTCTCAAATAAACAATTTAAAATTAATAATTACAAATTGTTAACTATACTTCAATTTGAAGTTGTGAATTTGAAATTCTCAAATAAACAATTTAGAACTGATAATTACAAATTGTTAACTATACTTCAATTTGAAGTTGTGAATTTGAAAATCTCAAATAAACAATTTAGAACTGATAATTACAAATTGTTAACTATACTTCAATTTGAAGTTGTGAATTTGAAATTCTCAAATAACAATTTAGAATTAATAATTACAAATTGTTAACTATACTTCAATTTGAAGTTGTGAATTTGAAGTTCTCAAATAAACAATTTAGAACTGATAATTACAAATTGTGAACTATACTTTAATTTGAAGTTGTGATTTGAAATTCTAAATAAACAATTTAGAATTAATAATTACAAATTATTAACTATACTTCAATTTGAAGTTGTGAATTTGAAATTCTCAAATAAACAATTTAGAATTAATAATTTCAAATTATTAACTATACTTCAATTTGAAGTTGTGAATTTGAAATTTTCAAATAACAATTTAGAATTAATAATTTCAAATTATTAACTATACTTCAATTTGAAGTTGTGAATTTGAAATTCTCAAATAACAATTTAGAATTAATAATTACAAATTGTTAACTATACTTCAATTTGAAGTTGTGAATTTGAAGTTCTCAAATAAACAATTTAGAACTGATAATTACAAATTGTGAACTATACTTTAATTTGAAGTTGTGATTTTGAAATTCTTAAATAAACAATTTAGAATTAATAATTACAAATTATTAACTATACTTCAATTTGAAGTTGTAAATTTGAAATTCTCAAATAAACAATTTAGAATTAATAATTACAAATTGTTAACTATACTTCAATTTGAAGTTGTGAATTTGAAATTCTCAAATAAACAATTTAGAACTGATAATTACAAATTTTTAACTATACTTTAATTTGAAGTTGTGAATTTGTAATTCTCAAATAAATAATTTAGAATTAAGAATTACAAATTGTTAACTATACTTCAATTTGAAGTTGTGAATTTGAAATTCTCAAATAAACAATTTAGAATTAATAATTACAAATTGTTAACTATACTTCAGTTTGAAGTTATGAATTTGAAATTCTCAAATAAACAATTTAGAATTAATAATTTCAAGTTATTAACTATACTTCAATTTGAAGTTGTGAATTTGAAATTCTCAAATAAACCATTTAGAATTAATACTTTCAAATTATTAACTATACTTCAATTTGAAAATGTGAATTAGTAAATCTCAAATAAACAATTTAGAAGTAATAATTACAAATTGTTAACTATACTTCAATTTGAAGTTGTGAATTTAAAATTCTCAAATAAACAATTTAGAATTAATAATTTCAAATTGTTAACTATACTTCAATTTGAAGTTGTGAATTTGAAATTCTCAAATAAACAATTAAGAATTAATAATTTCAAATTATTAACTATACTTCAATTTGAAGTTGTGAATTTGAAATTCTCAAATAAACAATTTTGAATTAATAATTTCAAATTATTAACTATACTTCAATTTGAAGTTGTGAATTTGAAATTCTCAAATAAACAATTTAGAATTAATAATTTCAAATTATTAACTATACTTCAATTTGAAGTTGTGAATTTGAAATTCTCAAATAAATAATTTAGAATTAATAATTTCAAATTATTAACTATACTTCAATTTGAAGTTGTGAATTTGAAATTCTCAAATAAACAATTTTGAATTAATAATAACAAATTGTTAACTATACTTCAATTTGAAGTTGTGAATTTGAAGTTCTCAAATAAACAATTTAGAACTGATAATTACAAATTGTTAACTATACTTTAATTTGAAGTTGTGAATTTGAAATTCTTAAATAAACAATTTAGAATTAATAATTACAAATTATTAACTATACTTCAATTTGAAGTTGTAAATTTGAAATTCTCAAATAAACAATTTAGAATTAATAATTACAAATTGTTAACTATACTTCAATTTGAAGTTGTGAATTTGAAATTCTCAAATAAACAATTTAGAACTGATAGTTACAAATTTTAACTATACTTTAATTTGAAGTTGTGAATTTGTAATTCTCAAATAAATAATTTAGAATTAAGAATTACAAATTGTTAACTATACTTCAATTTGAAGTTGTGAATTTGAAATTCTCAAATAAACAATTTAGAATTAATAATTACAAATTGTTAACTATACTTCAGTTTGAAGTTATGAATTTGAAATTCTCAAATAAACAATTTAGAATTAATAATTTCAAGTTATTAACTATACTTCAATTTGAAGTTGTGAATTTGAAATTCTCAAATAAACAATTTAGAATTAATAATTTCAAATTATTAAATATACTTCAATTTGAAGTTGTGAATTTGAAATTCTCAAATAAACAATTTAGAATTAATAATTACAAAGTGTTAACTATACTTCAATTTGAAGTTGTAAATTTGAAATTCTCAAATAAACAATTTAGAACTAATAATTACAAATTGTTAACTATACTTCAATTTGTAGTTGTGAATTTGAAATTCTCAAATAACAATTTAGAATTAATAATTTCAAATTATTAACTATACTTCAATTTGAAGTTGTGAATTTGAAATTCTCAAATAAACAATTTAGAACTGATAATTACAAATTGTTAACTATACTTCAATTTGAAGTTGTGAATTTGAAACCTCAAATAAACTATTTAGAATTAATAATTTCAAATTATTAACTATACTTCAATTTGAAGTTGTGATGTTGAAATTCTCAAATAAACAATTTAGAATTAATAATTACAAATTGTTAAATATACTTCAATTTGAAGTTGTGAATTTGAAACTCTCAAATAAACTATTTAGAATTAATAATTTCAAATTATTAACTATACTTCAATTTGAAGTTGTGAATTTGAAATTCTCAAATAAACAATTTAGAATTAATAATTTCAAATTATTAACTATACTTCAATTTGAAGTTGTGAATTTGAAATTCTCAAATAAACAATTTAGAATTAATAATTACAAATTGTTAACTATACTTCAATTTGAAGTTGTGAATTTGAAATTCTCAAATAAACAATTTAGAACTGATAATTACAAATTGTTAACTATACTTCAATTTGAAGTTGTGAATTTGAAATTCTCAAATAAACAATTTAGAACTGATAATTACAAATTGTTAACTATACTTCAATTTGAAGTTGTGAATTTGAAATTCTCAAATAACAATTTAGAATTAATAATTACAAATTGTTAACTATACTTCAATTTGAAGTTGTGAATTTGAAGTTCTCAAATAAACAATTTAGAACTGATAATTACAAATTGTGAACTATACTTTAATTTGAAGTTGTGATTTTGAAATTCTTAAATAAACAATTTAGAATTAATAATTACAAATTATTAACTATACTTCAATTTGAAGTTGTGAATTTGAAATTCTCAAATAAACAATTTAGAATTAATAATTTCAAATTATTAACTATACTTCAATTTGAAGTTGTGAATTTGAAATTTTCAAATAACAATTTAGAATTAATAATTTCAAATTATTAACTATACTTCAATTTGAAGTTGTGAATTTGAAATTTTCAAATAAACAATTTAGAACTGATAGTTACAAATTTTAACTATATATTAATTTGAAGTTGTGAATTTGTAATTCTCAAATAAATAATTTAGAATTAATAATTACAAATTGTTAACTATACTTCAATTTGAAGTTGTGAATTTGAAATTCTCAAATAAACAATTTAGAATTAATAATTACAAATTGTTAACTATACTTCAATTTGAAGTTATGAATTTGAAATTCTCAAATAAACAATTTAGAATTAATAATTTCAAGTTATTAACTATACTTCAATTTGAAGTTGTGAATTTGAAATTCTCAAATAAACCATTTAGAATTAATACTTTCAAATTATTAACTATACTTCAATTTGAAAATGTGAATTAGTAAATCTCAAATAAACAATTTAGAAGTAATAATTACAAATTGTTAACTATACTTCAATTTGAAGTTGTGAATTTAAAATTCTCAAATAAACAATTTAGAATTAATAATTTCAAATTGTTAACTATACTTCAATTTGAAGTTGTGAATTTAAAATTCTCAAATAAACAATTTAGAATTAATAATTTCAAATTATTAACTATACTTCAATTTGAAGTTGTGAATTTGAAATTCTCAAATAAACAATTTAGAATTAATAATTTCAAATTATTAACTATACTTCAATTTGAAGTTGTGAATTTGAAATTCTCAAATAAAAAATTTTTAGAATTAATAATTTCAAATTATTAACTATACTCAATTTGAAGTTGTGAATTTGAAATTCTAAATTAAACAATTTAGAATTAATAATTTCAAATTATTAACTATACTTCAATTTGAAGTTGTGAATTTGAAATTCTCAAATAAACAATTTAGAATTAATAATTACAAATTGTTAACTATACTTCAATTTGAAGTTGTGAATTTGAAATTCTCAAATAAACAATTTAGAACTGATAATTACAAATTGTTAACTATACTTTAATTTGAAGTTGTGATTTGAAATTCTTAAATAAACAATTTAGAATTAATAATTACAAATTATTAACTATACTTCAATTTGAAGTTGTAAATTTGAAATTCTCAAATAAACAATTTAGAATTAATAATTACAAATTGTTAACTATACTTCAATTTGAAGTTGTGAATTTGAAATTCTCAAATAAACAATTTAGAACTGATAGTTACAAATTTTAACTATACTTTAATTTGAAGTTGTGAATTTGAAATTCTCAAATAAATAATTTAGAATTAAAATTACAAATTGTTAACTATACTTCAATTTGAAGTTGTGAATTTGAAATTCTCAAATAAACAATTTAGAATTAATAATTACAAATTGTTAACTATACTTAAAGTTTGAAGTTATGAATTTGAAATTCTCAAATAAACAATTTAGAATTAATAATTTCAAATTATTAACTATACTTCAATTTGAAGTTGTGAATTTGAAATTCTCAAATAAACCATTTAGAATTAATACTTCAAATTATTAACTATACTTCAATTTGAAGTTGTAAATTTTAGTAAATCTCAAATAAACAATTTAGAATAATAATTTCAAATTATTAACTATACTTCAATTTGAAGTTGTGAATTTGAAATTCTCAAATAAACAATTTAGAATTAATAATTTCAAATTATTAACTATACTTCAATTTGAAGTTGTGAATTTGAAATTCTCAAATAAACAATTTAGAATTAATAATTTCAAATTATTAACTATACTTCAATTTGAAGTTGTGAATTTGAAATTCTCAAATAAACAATTTAGAATTAATAATTTCAAATTATTAAATATACTTCAATTTGAAGTTGTGAATTTGAAATTCTCAAATAAACAATTTAGAACTGATAATTACAAATTGTTAACTATACTTCAATTTGAAGTTGTGAATTTGAAATTCTCAAATAAACAATTTAGAACTGATAATTACAAATTGTTAACTAACCTTCAATTTGAAGTTGTGAATTTGAAATTCTCAAATAAACAATTTAGAACTGATAATTACAAATTGTTAACTATACCTAAATTTGAAGTTGTGAATTTGAAATTCTCAAATAAAAATTTAGAATTAATAATTTCAAGTTATTAACTATACGTCAATTTGAAGTTGTGAATTTGAAATTCTCAAATAAACAATTTAGAATTAATAATTACAAATTGTTAACTATACTTCAATTTGAAGTTGTGAATATGAAATTCTCAAATAAACAATTTAGAATTAATAATTACAAATTATTAACTATACTTCAATTTGAAGTTGTGAATTTGAAATTCTCAAATAAACAATTTAGAATTAATAATTTCAAATTATTAATTATACTTCAATTTGAAGTTGTTAATTTGAAATTCTCAATAAAACAATTTAGAATTAATAATTACAAATTGTTAACTATACTTCAATTTGAAGTTGTGAATTTGAAATACTCAAATAAACAATTTAGAATTAATAATTTCAAATTATTAATTATACTTCAATTTGAAGTTATTAATTTGAAATTCTCAATAAAACAATTTAGAATTAATAATTACAAATTGTTAACTATACCTCAATTTGAAGTTGTGAATTTGAAATTCTCAAATAAACAATTTAAAACTGATAATTACAAATTGTTAACTAACCTTCAATTTGAAGTTGTGAATTTGAAATTCTCAAATAAACAATTTAGAACTGATAATTACAAATTGTTAACTAACCTTCAATTTGAAGTTGTGCATTTGAAATTCTCAAATAAACAATTTAGAATTAATAATTACAAATTGTTAACTATACTTCAATTTGAAGTAGTGAATTTGAAATTCTCAAATAAACAATTTAGAATTAATAATTACAAATTGTTAACTATACTAATTTGAAGTTGTGAATTTGAAATTCTCAAATAAACAATTTAGAATTAATAATTTCAAGTTATTAACTATACTTCAATTTGAAGTTGTGAATTTGAAATTCTCAAATAAACAATTTAGAATTATTAATTACAAATTGTTAACTATTTTTCAATTTGAAGTTCTTAATTTGAAATTCTTAAATAAACAATTTAGAATTAATAATGACAAATTGTTAACTATACTTCAATTTGAAGTTGTGAATTTGAAATTCTCAAATAAACAATTTAGAATTAATAATTACAAGTTATTAACTATACTTTAATTTTAAGTTGTGAATTTGAAATCCTCAAATAAACAATTTAGAATTAATAATTACAAATTGTTAACTATACTTCAATTTCATGTTGTGAATTTGAAATTCTCAAATAAACAAATTAGAATTAATAATTACAAATTGTTAACTATACTTCAATTTGAAGTTGTGAATTTGAAATTCTCAAATAAACAATTTAGAACTGATAATTACAAATTGTTAACTAAACTTCAATTTGAAGTTGTGAATTTGAAATTCTCAAATAAACAATTTAGAACTAATAATTACAAATTGTTAACTATACTTCAATTTGAAGTTGTGAATTTAAAATTTTCAAATAAACATTTTAGAACTGTTAATTACAAATTGTTAACTATATTTCAATTTGAAGTTGTGAATTTGAAATTCTCAAATAAACAATTTAGAATTAATAATTTCAAATTATTAAATATACTTCAATTTGAAGTTGTGAATTTGAAATTCTCAAATAAACAATTTAGAATTAATAATTACAAAGTGTTAACTATGCTTCAATTTGAAGTTGTAAATTTGAAATTCTCAAATAAACAATTTAGAACTAATAAGTACAAATTGTTAACTATACTTCAATTTGTAGTTGTGAATTTGAAACTCTCAAATAAACTATTTAGAATTAATAATTTCAAATTATTAACTATACTTCAATTTGAAGTTGTGATGTTGAAATTCTCAAATAAACAATTTAGAAACAATAATTACAAATTGTTAACTATACTCAATTTGAAGTTGTGAATTTGAAACTCTCAAATAAACTATTTAGAATTAATAATTTCAAATTATTAACTATACTTCAATTTGAAGTTGTGATGTTGAAATTCTCAAATAAACAATTTAGAATCAATAATTACAAATTGTTAACTATACTTCAATTTGAAGTTGTAAATTTGAAATTCTCAAATAAACAATTTAGAACTAATAATTACAAATTGTTAACTATACTTCAATTTGTAGTTGTGAATTTGAAACTCTCAAATAAACTATTTAGAATTAATAATTTCAAATTATTAACTATACTTCAATTTGAAGTTGTGAGTTTGAAATTCTCAAATAAACAATTTAGAACTGATAATTACAAATTGTTAACTATACTTCAATTTGAAGTTGTGAATATGAAACTCTCAAATAAACTATTTAGAATTAATAATTTCAAATTATTAACTATACTTCAATTTGAAGTTGTGATGTTGAAATTCCAAATAAACAATTTAGAATCAATAATTACAAATTGTTAACTATACTTCAATTTGAAGTTGTGAATTTGAAACTCTCAAATAAACTATTTAGAATTAATAATTTCAAATTATTAACTATACTTCAATTTGAAGTTGTGAATTTGAAATTCTCAAATAAACAATTTAGAACTGATAATAACAAATTGTTAACTAAACTTCAATTTCATGTTGTGAATTTGAAATTCTCAAATAAACAATTTAGAATTAATAATTACAAATTGTTAACTATACTTCAATTTAAAGTTGTGAATTTGAAATTCTCAAATAAACAATTTAGAATTAATAATTTCAAATTATTAACTATACTCAATTTGAAGTTGTGAATTTGAAATTCTCAAATAAACAATTTAGAATTAATAATTTCAAATTATTAACTATACTTCAATTTGAAGTTGTGAATTTGAAATTCTCAAATAAACAATTTAGAATTAATAATTTCAAATTATTAATTATACTTCAATTTGAAGTTGTTAATTTGAAATTCTCAATAAAACAATTTAGAATTAATAATTACAAATTGTTAACTATACTTCAATTTGAAGTTGTGAATTTGAAATTCTCAAATAAACAATTTAAAACTGATAATTACAAATTGTTAACTAACCTTCAATTTGAAGTTGTGAATTTGAAATTCTCAAATAAACAATTTAGAACTGATAATTACAAATTGTTAACTATACCTAAATTTGAAGTTGTGAATTTGAAATTCTCAAATAAACAATTTAGAATTAATAATTTCAAGTTATTAACTATACGTCAATTTGAAGTTGTGAATTTGAACTTTCTAAATAAATAATTTAGAATTAATAATTACAAATTGTTAACTATACTTCAATTTGAAGTTGTGAATATGAAATTCTCAAATAAACAATTTAGAATTAATAATTACAAATTATTAACTATACTTCAATTTGAAGTTGTGAATTTGAAATTCTCAAATAAACAATTTAGAATTAATAATTTCAAATTATTAATTATACTTCAATTTGAAGTTGTTAATTTGAAATTCTCAATAAAACAATTTAGAATTAATAATTACAAATTGTTAACTATACTTCAATTTGAAGTTGTGAATTTGAAATACTCAAATAAACAATTTAGAATTAATAATTTCAAATTATTAATTATACTTCAATTTGAAGTTGTTAATTTGAAATTCTCAATAAAACAATTTAGAATTAATAATTACAAATTGTTAACTATACCTCAATTTGAAGTTGTGAATTTGAAATTCTCAAATAAACAATTTAAAACTGATAATTACAAATTGTTAACTAACCTTCAATTTGAAGTTGTGAATTTGAAATTCTCAAATAAACAATTTAGAACTGATAATTACAAATTGTTAACTAACCTTCAATTTGAAGTTGTGCATTTGAAATTCTCAAATAAACAATTTAGAATTAATAATTACAAATTGTTAACTATACTTCAATTTGAAGTAGTGAATTTGAAATTCTCAAATAAACAATTTAGAATTAATAATTACAAATTGTTAACTATACTTCAATTTGAAGTTGTGAATTTGAAATTCTCAAATAAACAATTTAGAATTAATAATTTCAAGTTATTAACTATACTTCAATTTGAAGTTGTGAATTTGAAATTCTCAAATAAACAATTTAGAATTATTAATTACAAATTGTTAACTATTTTCAATTTGAAGTTGTTAATTTGAAATTCTTAAATAAACAATTTAGAATTAATAATGACAAATTGTTAACTATACTTCAATTTGAAGTTGTGAATTTGAAATTCTCAAATAAACAATTTAGAATTAATAATTACAAGTTATTAACTATACTTTAATTTTAAGTTGTGAATTTGAAATCCTCAAATAAACAATTTAGAATTAATAATTACAAATTGTTAACTATACTTCAATTTCATGTTGTGAATTTGAAATTCTCAAATAAACAATTTAGAATTAATAATTACAAATTGTTAACTATACTCAATTTAAAGTTGTGAATTTGAAATTCTCAAATAAACAATTTAGAACTGATAATTACAAATTGTTAACTATACTTCAATTTGAAGTTGTGAATTTGAAATTCTCAAATAAACAATTTAGAACTAATAATTACAAATTGTTAACTATACTTCAATTTGAAGTTGTGAATTTAAAATTTTCAAATAAACATTTTAGAACTGATAATTACAAATTGTTAACTATACTTCAATTTGAAGTTGTGAATTTGAAATTCTCAAATAAACAATTTAGAATTAATAATTTCAAATTATTAAATATACTTCAATTTGAAGTTGTGAATTTGAAATTCTCAAATAAACAATTTAGAATTAATAATTACAAAGTGTTAACTATGCTTCAATTTGAAGTTGTAAATTTGAAATTCTCAAATAAACAATTTAGAACTAATAATTACAAATTGTTAACTATACTTCAATTTGAAGTTGTGAATTTGAAACTCTCAAATAAACTATTTAGAATTAATAATTTCAAATTATTAACTATACTCAATTTGAAGTTGTGATGTTGAAATTCTCAAATAAACAATTTAGAAACAATAATTACAAATTGTTAACTATACTTCAATTTGAAGTTGTGAATTTGAAACTCTCAAATAAACTATTTAGAATTAATAATTTCAAATTATTAACTATACTTCAATTTGAAGTTGTGATGTTGAAATTCTCAAATAAACAATTTAGAATTAATAATTACAAATTGTTAACTATACTTCAATTTGAAGTTGTGAATTTGAAATTCTCAAATAAACAATTTAGAACTAATAATTACAAATTGTTAACTATACTTCAATTTGTAGTTGTGAATTTGAAACTCTTAAATAAACTATTTAGAATTAATAATTTCAAATTATTAACTATACTTCAATTTGAAGTTGTGAATTTGAAATTCTCAAATAAACAATTTAGAACTGATAATTACAAATTGTTAACTATACTTCAATTTGAAGTTGTGAATTTGAAACTCTCAAATAAACTATTTAGAATTAATAATTTCAAATTATTAACTATACTTCAATTTGAAGTTGTGATGTTGAAATTCTCAAATAAACAATTTAGAATCAATAATAACAAATTGTTAACTAAACTTCAATTTGAAGTTGTGAATTTGAAATTCTCAAATAAACAATTTAGAATTAATAATTACAAGTTATTAACTATACTTTAATTTCAAGTTGTGAATTTGAAATCCTCAAATAAACAATTTAGAATTAATAATTACAAATTGTTAACTATACTTCAATTTCATGTTGTGAATTTGAAATTCTCAAATAAACAAATTAGAATTAATAATTACAAATTGTTAACTATACTTCAATTTGAAGTTGTGAATTTGAAATTCTCAAATAAACAATTTAGAACTGATAATAACAAATTGTTAACTAAACTTCAATTTGAAGTTGTGAATTTGAAATTCTCAAATAAACAATTTAGAACTAATAATTACAAATTGTTAACTATACTTCAATTTGAAGTTGTGAATTTAAAATTTTCAAATAAACATTTTAGAACTGATAATTACAAATTGTTAACTATACTTCAATTTGAAGTTGTGAATTTGAAATTCTCAAATAAACAATTTAGAATTAATAATTTCAAATTATTAAATATACTTCAATTTGAAGTTGTGAATTTGAAATTCTCAAATAAACAATTTAGAATTAATAATTACAAAGTGTTAACTATTCTTCAATTTGAAGTTGTGAATTTTGAAATTCTCAAATAAACAATTTAGAACTAATAATTACAAATTGTTAACTATACTTCAATTTGAAGTTGTGAATTTGAAATTCTCAAATAACAATTTAGAATTAATAATTTCAAATTATTAACTATACTTCAATTTGAAGTTGTGAATTTGAAATTCTCAAATAAACAATTTAGAACTGATAATTACAAATTGTTAACTATACTTCAATTTGAAGTTGTGAATTTGAAACTCTCAAATAAACTATTTAGAATTAATAATTTCAAATTATTAACTATACTTCAATTTGAAGTTGTGATGTTGAAATTCTCAAATAAACAATTTAGAATTAATAATTACAAATTGTTAACTATACTTCAATTTGAAGTTGTGAATTTGAAACTCTCAAATAAACTATTTAGAATTAATAATTTCAAATTATTAACTATACTTCAATTTGAAGTTGTGAATTTGAAAATCTCAAATAAACAATTTAGAACTGATAATTACAAATTGTTAACTATACTTCAATTTGAAGTTGTGAATTTGAAATTCTCAAATAAATAATTTAGAACTGATAATTACAAATTGTTAACTATACATCAATTTGAAGTTGTGAATTTAAAATTCTCAAATAAATAATTTAGAACTGATAATTACAAATTGTTAGCTATACTTTAATTTGAAGTTGTGAATTTGAAATTCTCAAATAAACAATTTAGAATTAATAATTACAAATTGTTAACTATACTTCAATTTGAAGTTGTGAATTTGAAATTCTCAAATAAACAATTTAGAACTAATAATTACAAATTGTTAACTATACTTCAATTGAAGTTGTGAATTTGAAATTCTCAAATAAACAATTGAGAACTGATAATTATAAATTGTTAACTATACTCAATTTGAAGTTGTGAATTTGAAATTCTCAAATAAACAATTTAGAAGTAATTATTACAAATTGTTAACTATACTCAATTTGAAGTTGTGAATTTGAAATTCTCAAATAAACAATTTAGAATTAATAATTTCAATTGTTAACTATACTTCAATTAGAAGTTGTGAATTTGAAATTCTCAAATAAACAATATAGAACTAATAATTACAAATTGTTAACTATACTTCAATTGAAGTTGTGAATTTAAAATTCTCAAATAAACAATTTAGAACTGATAATTACAAATTGTTAACTATACTTCAATTTAAAGTTGTGAATTTCAAATTCTCAAATAATTAATTTCGAACTGATAATTACAAATTGTTAACTATACTTCAATTTGAAGTTGTAAATTTGAAATTCTCAAATAAACAATTTAGAACTGATAATTACAAATTGTTAACTATACTTCAATTTGAAGTTGTGAATTTGAAATTCTCAAATAAACAATTTAGAACTAATAATTACAAATTGTTAACTATACTTCAATTTGAAGTTGTGAATTTAAAATTCTCAAATACACAATTTAGAACTGATAATTACAAATTGTTAACTATACTCAATTTGAAGTTGTGAATTTCAAATTCTCAAATAATTAATTTCGAACTGATAATTACAAATTGTTAACTATACTTCAATTTGAAGTTGTGAATTTGAAATTCTCAAATAAACAATTTAGAATTAATAATTACAAATTGTTAACTATACTTAAGTTTGAAGTTGTGAATTTGAAATTCTCAAATAAACAATTTAGAATTAATAATTTCAAATTATTAATTATACTCAATTTGAAGTTGTGAACTTGACTTTCTCAAATAAACAATTTAGAATTAAGAATTACAAATTGTTAACTATACTCAATTTGAAGTTGTGAATTTAAAATTCTCAAATAAACAATTTAGAATTAATAATTTCAAGTTATTAACTATACTAATTTGAAGTTGAGAATTTGAAATTCTCAAATAAACAATTTAGAATTAATAATTACAAATTGTTAACTATTTTTCAATCTGAAGTTGTTAATTTGAAATTCTCAAATAAACAATTTAGAATTAATAATTACAAATTGTTAACTATACTTCAGTTTGAAGTTATGAATTTGAAATTCTCAAATAAACAATTTAGAATTAATAATTTCAAGTTATTAACTATACTTTAATTTGAAGTTGTGAATTTAAATTCTAAATAAACAATTTAGAATTAATACTTTCAAATTATTAACTATACTTCAATTTGAAGTTGTGAATTAGAAAATCTCAATAAACAATTTAGAAGTAATAATTACAAATTGTTAACTATACTTCAATTTGAAGTTGTGAATTTAAAATTCTCAAATAAACAATTTAGAATTAATAATTTCAAATTGTTAACTATACTTCAATTTGAAGTTGTAAATTTGAAATTCTCAAATAAACAATTTAGAATTAATAATTTCAAATTATTAACTATACTTCAATTTGAAGTTGTGAATTTGAAATTCTCAAATAAACAATTTAGAATTAATAATTTCAAATTATTAATTATACTTCAATTTGAAGTTGTTAATTTGAAATTCTCAATAAAACAATTTAGAATTAATAATTACAAATTGTTAACTATACTTCAATTTGAAGTTGTGAATTTGAAATTCTCAAATAAACAATTTAAAACTGATAATTACAAATTTTAACTAACCTTCAATTTGAAGTTGTGAATTTGAAATTCTCAAATAAACAATTTAGAATTAATAATTACAAATTGTTAACTATACTTCAATTTAAAGTTGTGAATTTGAAATTCTCAAATAAACAATTCAGAACTAATAATTTCAAGTTATTAACTATACTTAATTTGAAGTTGTGAATTTGAAATTCTCAAATAAACAATTTAAAACTGATAATTACAAATTGTTAACTAACCTTCAATTTGAAGTCGTGAATTTAAAATTTTCAAATAAACAATTTAGAACTGATAATTACAAATTGTTAACTATACTTTAACTTGAAGTTGTGAATTTGAAATTCTCAAATAAACAATTTAGAATTAAAAATTACAAATTGTTAACTATACTTCAATTTGAAGTTGTGAATTTGAAATTCTCAAATAAACAATTTAGAATTAATAATTACAAATTATTAACTATACTTCAATTTGAAGTTGTGAATTTGAAATTCTCAAATAAACAATTTAGAATTAATAATTTCAAATTATTAATTATACTTCAATTTGAAGTTGTGAACTTGAAATTCTCAAATAAACAATTTAGAATTAAGAATTACAAATTGTTAACTATACTTCAATTTGAAGTTGTGAATTTAAATTCTCAAATAAACAATTTAGAATTAATAATTTCAAGTTATTAACTATACTTCAATTTGAAGTTGTGAATTTGAAATTCTCAAATAAACAATTTAGAATTAATAATTTCAAATTATTAACTATACTTCAATTTGAAGTTGTGAATTTGAAATTCTCAAATAAACAATTTAGAATTTAATAATTACTAAATTGTTAACTATACTTCAATTTGAAGTTGTGAATTTAAAATTCTCAAATAAACAATTTAGAATTAATAATTTAAATTGTTAACTATACTTCAATTTGAAGTTGTGAATTTGAAATTCTCAAATAAACAATTTAGAATTAATAATTACAAATTATTAACTATACTTCAATTTGAAGTTGTGAATTTGAAATTCTCAAATAAACAATTTAGAATTAATAATTTCAAATTATTAATTATACTTCAATTTGAAGTTGTGAATTTGAAATTCTCAAATAAACAATTTAGAATTAATAATTACAAATTGTTAACTATACTTCAATTTGAAGTTGTGAATTTGAAATTCTCAAATAAACAATTTAGAATTAATAATTT
>JARFIX010000739.1:0-17099 GCA_036346125.1 Lycocerus yunnanus | reverse complement strand
AACTAAAATTACAAATTGTCAACTATACTTCAATTTGAAGTTGTCAATTTGAAATTTCAAATAAACAATTTAGAACTAAAATTACAAATTGTTAACTATACTTCAATTTGAAGTTGTCAATTTGAAATTCTCAAATAAACAATTTAGAACTAAAATTACAAATTGTTAACTATACTTCAATTTGAAGTTGTCAATTTGAAATTCTCAAATAAACAATTTAGAACTAAAAATTACAAATTGTTAACTATACTTCAATTTGAAGTTGTCAATTTGAAATTCTCAAATAAACAATTTAGAACAAAAAATTAAAACTGTTAACTATACTTCAATTTGAAGTTGTCAATTTAAAATTCTCAAATAAACAATTTAGAACTAAAATTACAAATTGTTAACTATACTTCAATTTGAAGTTGTCAAATTGAAATTCTCAAATAAACAATTTAGAACTGATAGTTTAAAATTGTTAACTATACTTCAATTTGAAGTTGTCAATTTGAAATTCTCAAATAAACAATTTAGAACTAAAAATTAAAACTGTTAACTATACTTCAATTTGAAGTTGTCAATTTAAAATTCTCAAATAAACAATTTAGAACAAAAAATTACAAATTGTTAACTATACTTCAATTTGAAGTTGTCAATTTAAAATTCTCAAATAAACAATTTAGAACAAAAAATTAAAACTGTTAACTATACTTCAATTTAAAGTTGTTAATTTAAAATTCTCAAATAAACAATTTAGAACTAAAATTACAAATTGTTAACTATACTTCAATTTGAAGTTGTCAATTTGAAATTCTCAAATAAACAAAATAGAACTAAAATTACAAATTGTTAACTATACTTCAATTTGAAGTTGTCAATTTGAAGTTCTCAAATAAACAATTTAGAACTGATAGTTTCAAATTGTTAACTATACTTCAATTTGAAGTTGTCAATTTGAAATTCTCAAGTAAAGAATTTAGAACTAAAAATTACAAATTGTTAACTACACTTCAATTTGAAGTTGTCAATTTGAAATTCTTAAATAAACAATTTAGAACTAAAAATTACAAATTGTTAACTATACTTCAATTTGAAGTTGTCATTTGAAATTCTCAAATAAACAAATTAGAACTGATAGTTTCAAATTGTTAACTATACTTCAATTTGAAGTTGTCAATTTGAAATTCTCAAATAAACAACTTAGAACTAAAAATTACAAATTGTTAACTACACTTCAATTTGAAGTTGTCAATTTATAATTCTCAAATAAACAATTTAGAACTAAAAATTAAAATTGTTAACTATACTTCAATTTGAAGTTGTCAATTTGAAATTCTCAAATAAACAATTTAGAACTAAAATTACAAATTGTCAACTATACTTCAATTTGAAGTTGTCAATTTGAAATTTTCAAATAAACAATTTAGAACTAAAATTACAAATTGTTAACTATACTTCAATTTGAAGTTGTCAATTTGAAATTCTCAAATAAACAATTTAGAACTAAAAATTACAAATTGTTAACTATACTTCAATTTGAAGTTGTCAATTTGAAATTCTCAAATAAACAATTTAGAACTAAAAATTACAAATTGTTAACTATACTTCAATTTGAAGTTGTCAATTTGAAATTCTCAAATAAACAATTTAGAACTAAAAATTACAAACTGTTAACTATACTTCAATTTGAAGTTGTCAATTTAAAATTCTCAAATAAACAATTTAAAACTAAAAATTACAAATTGTTAACTATACTTCAATTTGAAGTTGTCAATTTGAAATTCTCAAATAAACAATTTAGAACTGATAGTTTCAAATTGTTAACTATACTTCAATTTGAAGTTGTCAATTTGAAATTCTCAAATAAACAATTTAGAACTAAAAATTAAAACTGTTAACTATACTTCAATTTGAAGTTGTCAATTTGAAATTCTCAAATAAACAATTTAGAACTAAAATTACTAATTGTTAACTATACTTCAATTTGAAGTTGTAAATTTAAATTTCTCAAGTAAAAATTTAGAACTAAAATTACAAATTGTTAACTACACTTCAATTTGAAGTTGTCAATTTGAAATTCTTAAATAAACAATTTAGAACTAAAATTACAAATTGTTAACTATACTTCAATTTGAAGTTGTCAATTTGAAATTCCCAAATAAACAATTTAGAACTAAAAATTACAAATTGTCAACTATACTTCAATTTGAAGTTGTCAATTTGAAATTTTCAAATAAACAATTTAGAACTAAAAATTACAAATTGTTAACTATACTTCAATTTGAAGTTGTCAATTTGAAATTCTCAAATAAACAATTTAGAACTAAAAATTACAAATTGTTAACTATACTTCAATTTGAAGTTGTCAATTTGAAATTCTCAAATAAACAATTTAGAACAAAAAATTACAAATTGTTAACTATACTTCAATTTGAAGTTGTCAATTTGAAATTCTCAAATAAACAATTTAGAACTAAAATTAAAACTGTTAACTATACTTCAATTTGAAGTTGTCAATTTAAAATTCTCAAATAAACAATTTAGAACTAAAAATTACAAATTGTTAACTATACTTCAATTTGAAGTTGTCAATTTGAAATTCTCAAATAAACAATTTAGAACTGATAGTTTAAAATTGTTAACTATACTTCAATTTGAAGTTGTCAATTTGAAATTCTCAAATAAACAATTTAGAACTAAAAATTAAAAACTGTTAACTATACTTCAATTTGAAGTTGTCAATTTAAAATTCTCAAATAAACAATTTAGAACTAAAAATTACAAATTGTTAACTATACTTCAATTTGAAGTTGTCAATTCAAAATTCTGAAATAAACAATTTAGAACTAAAAATTAAAAACTGTTAACTATACTTCAATTTAAAGTTGTTAATTTAAAATTCTCAAATAAACAATTTAGAACAAAAAATTACAAATTGTTAACTATACTTCAATTTGAAGTTGTCAATTTGAAATTCTCAAATAAACAAAATAGAACTAAAATTACAAATTGTTAACTATACTTCAATTTGAAGTTGTCAATTTGAAATTCTTAAATAAACAATTTAGAACTAAAATTACAAATTGTTAACTATACTTCAATTTGAAGTTGTCAATTTGAAATTCTCAAATAAACAATTTAGAACTAAAATTACAAATTGTTAACTATACTAAATACTTCAAATCAAACTTCAAATTGAAGTTGTCAATTTGAAATTCTCAAATAAACAATTTAGAACTAAAATTACAAATTGTCAACTATACTTCAATTAAAAGTTGTCAATTTGAAATTCTCAAATAAACAATTTAGAACTAAAAATTACAAATTGTTAACTATACTTCAATTTGAAGTTGTCAATTTGAAATTCTCAAATAAACAATTTAGAACTAAAATTACAAATTGTTAACTATACTTCAATTTGAAGTTGTCAATTTGAAATTCTCAAATAAACAATTTAGAACTAAAAATTACAAACTGTTAACTATACTTCAATTTGAAGTTGTCAATTTGAAATTCTCAAATAAACAATTTAGAACTAAAATTACAAATTGTTAACTATACTTCAATTTGAAGTTGTCAATTTGAAATTCTCAAATAAACAATTTAGAACTAAAAATTAAAACTGTTAACTATACTTCAATTTGAAGTTGTCAATTTAAAATTCTCAAATAAACAATTTAGAACTAAAATTACAAATTGTTAACTATACTTCAATTTGAAGTTGTCAATTTGAAATTCTCAAGTAAAGAATTTAGAACTAAAAATTACAAATTGTTAACTACACTTCAATTTGAAGTTGTCAATTTGAAATTCTTAAATAAACAATTTAGAACAAAAAATTTCAAATTGTTAACTATACTTCAATTTGAAGTTGTCAATTTGAAATTCTCAAATAAACAATTTAGAACTGATAGTTTTAAATTGTTAACTATATTTCAATTTGAAGTTGTCAATTTGAAATTCTCAAATAAACAACTTAGAACTAAAAATTACAAATTGTTAACTACACTTCAATTTGAAGTTGTCAATTTAAAATTCTCAAATAAACAATTTAGAACTAAAAATTAAAATTGTTAACTATACTTCAATTTGAAGTTGTCAATTTGAAATTCTCAAATAAACAATTTAGAACTAAAATTACAAATTGTCAACTATACTTCAATTTGAAGTTGTCAATTTGAAATTCTCAAATAAACATTTTAGAACTAAAAATTACAAATTGTTAACTTTACTTCAATTTGAAGTTGTCAATTTGAAATTCTCAAATAAACAATTTAGAACTAAAATTACAAATTGTTAACTATACTTCAATTTGAAGTTGTCAATTTGAAATTCTCAAATAAACAATTTAGAACTAAAATTACAAATTGTTAACTATACTTCAATTTGAAGTTGTCAATTTGAAATTCTCAAATAAACAATTTAGAACTAAAAATTAAAACTGTTAACTATACTTCAATTTGAAGTTGTCAATTTAAAATTCTCAAATAAACAATTTAGAACTAAAATTACAAATTGTTAACTATACTTCAATTCGAAGTTTACAATTTGAAATTCTCAAATAAACAATTTAGAACTAAAAATTAAAAACTGTTAACTATACTTCAATTTGAAGTTGTTAATTTAAAATTCTCAAATAAACAATTTAGAACTAAAAATTACAAATTGTTAACTATACTTCAATTTGAAGTTGTCAATTTGAAATTCTCAAATAAACAAAATAGAACTAACAATTACAAATTGTTAACTATACTTCAATTTGAAGTTGTCAATTTGAAATTCTCAAATAAACAATTTAGAACTGATAGTTTCAAATTGTTAACTATACTTCAATTTGAAGTTGTCAATTTGAAATTCTCAAATAAACAATTTAGAACTAAGAATTACAAATTGTTAACTATACTTCAATTTGAAGTTGTGAATTTGAAATTCTCAAATAAACAATTTAGAACTAAAAATTACAAATTGTTAACTATGATTCAATTTGAAGTTGTCAATTTGAAATTCTCAAATAAACAATTTAGAACTAAAATTACTAATCATTAACTATACTTCAATTTGAAGTTGTGAATTTGAAATTCTCAAATTAACAATTTAGAACTAAAAAATACAAATTGTTAACTATACTTCAATTTGAAGTAGTCAATTTGAAATTCTCAAATAAACAATTTATAACTAAAAATTACAAATTGTTAACTATACTTCAATTTGAAGTTGTCAATTTGAAATTCTCAAATAAACAACTTAGAACTAAAAATTACAAATTGTTCACTACACTTCAATTTGAAGTTGTCAATTTAAAATTCTCAAATAAACAATTTAGAACGAAAAATTACAAATTGTTAACTATACTTCAATATGAAGTTGTCAATTTGAAATTCTCAAATAAACAATTTAGAACGAAAATTACAAATTGTTAACTATACTTCAATTTGAAGCTGTCAATTTGAAATTCTAAAATAAACAATTTAGAACTTAAAATTACAAATTTGTAACTATACTTCAATTTGAAGTTGTCAATTTGAAATTCTTAAATTAACAATTTAGAACTAAAATTACTAATCATTAACTATACTTCAATTTGAAGTTGTGAATTGAAATTCTCAAATAAACAATTTAGAACTAAAAATACAAATTGTTAACTATACTTCAATTTGAAGTAGTCAATTTGAAATTCTCAAATAAACAATTTAGAACTAAAAATTACAAATTGTTAGCTATACTTCAATTTGAAGTTGTCAATTTCAATTTCTCAAATAAACAACTTAGAACTAAAAATTACAAATTGTTCACTTCACTTCAATTTGAAGTTGTCAATTTAAAATTCTCAAATAAACAATTTAGAACGAACAATTTTTTTTTTTTTTTTTTTGGTGCGTTGGGAGTGGGGAAATCCTCATGGACACCACCCGGATGACATTGGGTGGTAGTGTCGGACTCTTACCGACTAAAACCCCACTCCTGACGTGACTTAGGAAGCGTGGAATTCGTCGTTAGACATTTCTTCACTGCCTTCCTAAGGCTTAGCGCTGTTAGGTGTTGTTCTCTCTTGAGCTTTCTGCCCTTTCGGGACTTTGTTCTTCTTATGCTATTGTGGAGTTTAATTGCTCCACTCTTTCGTCTTCCTTTTTCTGCCCCATCACTCCTCTGATAAAGTTCGCGATGAGGTCCCAATTTTTTCCTGTCTCTAACATGATATCCACCATTGTGGTTGTGGTGAGATTTTGTCCAATTTCATCTTCGACTTTTTGTCTTGATTCTGTCCAGTTGTTACATGCAAACACCGTGTGTTCCGCTGTGTCGATTTCTTCACAATACCGACAGATGGGGGACTCTCGAATTTTCATTCGGCTTAAGTATGAGTTGAAACAACCATGTCCCGACAGAACTTGAGTTAGGTGGAAGTCAAGTTCACCGTGGTGTCTGTTCATCCAGCTGGATATCTTGGGGATGAGTTTGTACGTCCATCTGCCGGTGGTTTCCTCCTGCCAACGGGCCTGCCACATCTCCATTGCCTCTCTCTCAACATCGTTATTGTTTGGATTTTCTTCTTGTTGTTTTAGATTGTACTTGTCATGGCGAACTTTTGCCATAAGGTCAATGGGCATTAATCCCGCTATTATCAGTACCGCACTATTAGAAATGGTACGGTATGCGCTGGTCACTCTTATAGCTGTTCTTCTTTGAATTTTTGATATTTTCGCCCTATAATTTGCCGTCTCCATTGCTCCGTACCAAATTGGTGCACCGTATAGGATGGTGGAGTGCACCACGGAGCATAGCAGTTTCCGTTTAGAAGACTTTGGGCCCTTGACATTCGGCATCAGAGCACCTAATGCGGTGCTGAGTTTGCTAGCCTTTTGCGCAATTTGTTCCAGATGTTTATTGAAACACATTCTGTGATCCAAGGTGATACCCAGAGTCACCAATGTTTTCTGATGGACTATAATTTGCCCTCCTATTCTAAAGGTCATCGGCTGAATGACCCTTCTTCCGCTTGCGACCATAATTTCGGTTTTCTCTGGCACCATTCTCAATTCGTGTTCTTCTAGCCAGCTGTTAATGTGGAGAAGTACATTGTTAACCGTATCCATGAGTTCTACTTCTGTTTTCCTAGCCACTATAATCGTGACATCATCCGCAAAGCCAACGAGGTCGACTCCATTCGGGAGTTGGGTCTTGAGGAGGTCGTCATATGTCACGTTCCATAGGGTCGGTCCCAACACCGAACCCTGGGCCACTCCGCCTGTGACATTTATGCTGGTCTTGTGCATTTCCTCGCTGACTATTAGGCTTCTGTCCGAGAGGTAGTGGGCTATTATATTATACAAGTAGCCCTTAACGTTTCTTTTTTCCAATGCCTCTAGAATATATTTCCATCTAACGCTGTTGAACGCGTTTTTTACGTCGATGGTGACCACTGCTACCAGTCGTCTGGTGTGTCGCGTACCTTCGCGTCCCCTATTAATAAGTTTGACCATTTTTTGGAGGGCGTCCGTTGTGGAACGTCTCCTTCTAAAGCCATACTGATTTGCGGCCAGATCTCCGGTTCGCTCTATCTCTATTTGTAGCCTCCCCAGTATGAGGCGTTCGTAGAGCTTGCCCAGGTCGTCGAGCAAGCATATGGGACGGTACGCACCTGGATCATCTAATGGTTTTTGCCCTTTACGTAGTAATACGAGCCTGGCTCTCTTCCACACTGATGGAAATTCGTTTCTTTTAAGGTAACCATTGATAACCTTCAGAATTTGTTTAGGGCATTCCATTGCCACATTTGCTATTACCTCTGACGGTATGCCGTCAGGACCGGGCGCTTTATTTTTGGCCATTTTTTTGAGGGCTTCAAGGAGTTCCCCCTCATCGAATGGCGGGACCTCTTCTATGTTCACGCGAGCCAGTTGGCGTTTTTCTCGCTCTCTCTGTGGGAAAAGCACTTCCACGATTTTTTCTAGTCTTTCCTTCGTGAGACCCGGAATCTTGGGCCTACCCAGCCTTTTCGTAGCGATTTTATATCCAAGCCCCCAAGCATCCCTATCGATGTCCTGGATGATGTCGTTCCAGTGGGACTTCTTACTGCGTTGTATGGCTTTGGATAGGGCCCTTTTCGCCACCTTCGAGTCTTCTTCTTCTTGCTGTATATTCTGCGGTCTACTAGCACGCGCTCTCTGGAGAAGTCTTCTTTTTTTAACCGCCTCTTTTCTAAGCTTAGAGATCTCTTCGGTCCACCAGTAGGTGCCTCGCTTGTTGGTCTTGCCGAGACGTCTTTTAGGCATACATGCATCGCAGATTTTCGTAAGCGCCCCTACTAGCTCTTCTGCGGTTTCTACCTCGCTGTTAAGTGGTAGGAACTCTTTCGCCGCCTCCTCCAGCTTATTTTTGTCAAGCTTTTTTATTTGCCATCCCACACAGGCCTCTATTTCTGTTTCCCCCCGAGACGAGGGGAGAGGATTTGGCCGGTTCTTGTCGATTTCATACGTGATATTCACATGGTCCGTCAGGTTTTCATCTTCTTCTATGTGCCAGTTTTGGATTCTTGCCCCATCTGTGGTCATGGTGACGTCTATGACGGACCATGTGCCTCGGCCTCTATATGTCGGTTCCTCTCCCTCATTGCATATATGTAGGTCCAGTTCTGCGATGAGTTCCGCAAGAATCTGGCCTCTCTTGTCGCTGACGGCCGCTCCCCATTCTGGGTCTTTCGCATTGACGTCGCCGGCCATCACCATGGGTCCAGGTTGCGCCCTAATGTCGTTTCTAAGCTGATCTAGTTCTTGTTCGTAGCTTATTAGCGTCGCATTAGGTGAGTAATACACACTATATATTTGCCAATCGCCAATCCCCACTCTTACATAGCCTGGGCCTTTATTGTATGTACGCACTCTGCTGGCATTTGGTACAAAGATGGCTGCAGTACCATGATCGTCTTTGAACCAGCCTTCTCCTTCCGCCTTATGTGGTTCACTGATTATCGCCACGTCTAGATCTTTACTTTTCATATCTCTAAGGAGCAAGTCCTGTGCCGCCGTGGTTCTATTTAAATTTACTTGGAGGACTTTAATTCCCATTAACGGGTTTTACTGTGTGTCCTCCCACACTTCTTCTGTTGTCTTGTGCCTTTTTTTAGTATAGCTTGAGTTTTCAGACAGACGTACGTCCCCATTCTGTGACCGCGCGTTTCGCAGATCGGGCAGTACTTTTCCGATGTACACTCTTTGGCTATATGGCCTTCTTTCCCACAGTTGTCGCAAAGTTTTTCCCTACTTTCCCCCTTACACGCACTCGCGAAATGCCCGCCCTCTTTGCATTTATAGCACTGGATAACAGTTTCAAATTCCCTCACCCGGCACTTATTAATCCACCCTACCCTTATCATACCCTTGTCTATGACGATATTAGCGCCTTTCGTCGCCATCTCTACTATGGCTGTCTTTGTATTATTTATCGCCGGCTTTATCACCTCAATTTTGGCTTTCTCCTCCGCGTGTTGGCTAATGGCATCCAGAATCTCTTTTTTCTGTCACCGTTTCTTCCAGGTCTCTTATCATTATCTTCTTGGTGTCAATAAGTACCTTAATTTGCAATTCCTGAGTGCTGTTCGAGACGTGTTGAACCAATCCGTCCGCACTTTTATTATCTTTGGTCATCTCCACCAGGATGTCCCCGTTTCTAGTTTTCCTTATCGATTTGAAACCCTCGGGAGGACACTTTCCCTGCACGACCTGTTTGAAACTTGCTAGAGTTTTTGCGTAGCTAGAACGAACAATTACAAATTGTTAACTATACTTCAATTTGAAGTTGTCAATTTGAAATTCTCAAATAAACAATTTAGAACTAAAATTACAAATTGTCAACTATACTTGAATTTGAAGTTGTCAATTTGAAATTCTCAAATAAACAATTTAGAACTAAAATTACAAATTGTTAACCATACTTCAATTTGAAGTTATCAATTTGAAATTCTCAAATAAACAATTTAGAACTAAAATTACAAATTGTTAACTATACTTCAATTTGAAGTTGTCAATTTGAAATACTCAAATAAACAATTTAGAACTAAAATTAAAAAACTGTTAACTATACTTCAATTTGAAGTTGTCAATTTAAAATTCTCAAATAAACAATTTAGAACTAAAATTACAAATTGTTAACTATACTTCAATTTGAAGTTGTCAATTTGAAATTCTCAAATAAACAATTTAAAACTGATAGTTTCAAATAGTTAACTATACTTCAATTTGAAGTTGTCAATTTGAAATTCTCAAATAAACAACTTAGAACTAAAATTACAAATTGTTAACTACACTTCAATTTGAAGTTGTCAATTTAAAATTCTCAAATAAACAATTTAGAACTAAAAATTAAAATTGTTAACTATACTTCAATTTGAAGTTGTCAATTTGAAATTCTCAAATAAACAATTTAGAACTAAAAATTACAAATTGTCAACTATACTTCAATTTGAAGTTGTCAATTTGAAATTCTCAAATAAACAATTTAGAACTAAAAATTACAAATTGTTAACTATACTTCAATTTGAAGTTGTCAATTTGAAATTCTCAAATAAACAATTTAGAACTAAAATTACAAATTGTTAACTATACTTCAATTTGAAGTTGTCAATTTGAAATTCTCAAATAAACAATTTAGAACTAAAATTACAAATTATTAACTATACTTCAATTTGAAGTTGTCAATTTGAAATTCTCAAATAAACAATTTAGAACTAAAAATTAAAAACTGTTAACTATACTTCAATTTGAAGTTGTCAATTTAAAATTCTCAAATAAACAATTTAGAACTAAAAATTACAAATTGTTAACTATACTTCAATTCGAAGTTGTCAATTTGAAATTCTCAAATAAACAATTTAGAACTGATAGTTTAAAATTGTATACTATACTTCAATTTGAAGTTGTCAATTTGAAATTCTCAAATAAACAATTTAGAACTAAAATTAAAACTGTTAACTATACTTCAATTTGAAGTTGTCAATTTAAAATTCTCAAATAAACAATTTAGAACTAAGAATTACAAATTGTTAACTATACTTCAATTTGAAGTTGTCAATTTGAAATTCTCAAATAAACAATTTAGAACTAAAATTACAAATTGTTAACTATACTTCAATTTGAAGTTGTCAATTTGAAGTTCTCAAATAAACAATTTAGAACTGATAGTTTCAAATTGTTAACTATACTTCAATTTGAAGTTGTCAATTTGAAATTCTCAAATAAACAATTTAGAACTAAGAATTTCAAATTGGTAAATATACTTCAATTTGAAGTTGTGAATTTGAAATTCTCAAATAAACAATTTAGAACTAAAATTACAAATTGTTAACTATACTTCAATTTGAAGTTGTCAATTTGAAATTCTCAAATAAATAATTTAGAACTAAAAATTACTAATCATTAACTATACTTCAATTTGAAGTTGTGAATTTGAAATTCTCAAATAAACAATTTAGAACTAAAAATACAAATTGTTAACTATACTTCAATTTGAAGTAGTCAATTTGAAATTCTCAAATAAACAATTTAGAACTAAAATTACTAATTGTTAACTATACTTCAATTTGAAGTTGTCAATTTGAAATTCTCAAATAAACAACTTAGAACTAAAATTTACAAATTGTTAACTACACTTCAATTTGAAGTTGTCAATTTAAAATTCTCAAATAAACAATTTAGAACGAAAATTACAAATTGTCAACTATACTTGAATTTGAAGTTGTCAATTTGAAATTCTCAAATAAACAATTTAGAACTAAAATTACAAATTGTCAACTATACTTCAATTTGAAGTTGTCAATTTGTAATTCTCAAATAATCAATTTAGAACTAAAATTACAAATTGTTAACTATACTTCAATTTGAAGTTGTCAATTTGAAATTCTCAAATAAACAATTTAGAACAAAAAATTACAAATTGTTAACTATACTTCAATTTGAAGTTGTCAATTTGAAATTCTCAAATAAACAATTTAGAACTAAAATTACAAATTGTTAACTATACTTCAATTTGAAGTTGTCAATTTGAAATTCTCGAATAAACAATTTAGAACTAAAATTCAAAACTGTTAACTATACTTCAATTTGAAGTTGTCAATTTGAAATTCTCAAATAAACAAAATAGAACTAAAATTACAAATTGTTAACTATACTTCAATTTGAAGTTGTCAATTTGAAGTTCTCAAATAAACAATTATAACTGATAGTTTCAAATTGTTAACTATACTTCAATTTGAAGTTGTCAATTTGAAATTCTCAAATAAACAATTTGGAACTAAGAATTACAAATTGTTAACTATACTTCAATTTGAAGTTGTGAATTTGAAATTCTCAAAAAAACAATTTAGAACTAAAAATTACAAATTGTTAACTATACCTCAATTTGAAGTTGTCAATTTGAAATTCTCAAATAAACAATTTAGAACTAAAAATTACTAATCATTAACTATACTTCAATTTGAAGTTGTGAATTTGAAATTCTCAAATTAACAATTTAGAACTAAAAAATACAAATTGTTAACTATACTTCAATTTGAAGTAGTCAATTTGAAATTCTCAAATAAACAATTTATAACTAAAAATTACAAATTGTTAACTATACTTCAATTTGAAGTTGTCAATTTGAAATTCTCAAATAAACAACTTAGAACTAAAAATTACAAATTGTTCACTACACTTCAATTTGAAGTTGTCAATTTAAAATTCTCAAATAAACAATTTAGAACGAAAATTACAAATTGTTAACTATACTTCAATATGAAGTTGTCAATTTGAAATTCTCAAATAAACAATTTAGAACGAAAATTACAAATTGTTAACTATACTTCAATTTGAAGCTGTCAATTTGAAATTCTAAAATAAACAATTTAGAACTTAAAATACAAATTGTTAACTATACTTCAATTTGAAGTAGTCAATTTGAAATTCTCAAATAAACAATTTAGAACTAAAATTACTAATTGTTAACTATACTTCAATTTGAAGTTGTCAATTTGAAATTCTCAAATAAACAACTTAGAACTAAAAATTACAAATTGTTAACTACACTTCAATTTGAAGTTGTCAATTCAAAATTCTCAAATAAACAATTTAGAACGAAAAATTACAAATTGTCAACTATACTTGAATTTGAAGTTGTCAATTTGAAATTCTCAAATAAACAATTTAGAACTAAAAATTACAAATTGTCAACTATACTTCAATTTGAAGTTGTCAATTTGTAATTCTCAAATAATCAATTTAGAACTAAAATTACAAATTGTTAACTATACTTCAATTTGAAGTTGTCAATTTGAAATTCTCAAATAAACAATTTAGAACTAAAAATTACAAATTGTTAACTATACTTCAATTTGAAGTTGTCAATTTGAAATTCTCAAATAAACAATTTAGAACTAAAAATACAAATTGTTAACTATACTTCAATTTGAAGTTGTCAATTTGAAATTCTCAAATAAACAATTTAGAACTAAAAATTAAAAACTGTTAACTATACTTCAATTTGAAGTTGTCAATTTAAAATTCTCAAATAAACAATTTAGAACTAAGAATTACAAATTGTTAACTATACTTCAATTTGAAGTTGTCAATTTGAAATTCTCAAATAACCAATTTAGAACTAAAAATTAAAAATTGTTAACTATATTTCAATTTGAAGTTGTTAATTTGAAGTTCTCAAATAAACAATTTAGAACTGATAGTTTTAAATTGTTAACTATACTTCAATTTGAAGTTGTCAATTTGAAATTCTCAAATAAACAATTTAAAACTAAGAATTTCAAATTGGTAAATATACTTCAATTTGAAGTTGTGAATTTGAAATTCTCAAATAAACAATTTAGAACTAAAAATTACAAATTGTTAACTATACTTCAATTTGAAGTTGTCAATTTGAAATTCTCAAATAAATAATTTAGAACTAAAATTACTAATCATTAACTATACTTCAATTTGAAGTTGTGAATTTGAAATTCTCAAATAAACAATTTAGAACTAAAAATACAAATTGTTAACTACACTTCAATTTGAAGTTGTCAATTTAAAATTCTCAAATAAACAATTTAGAACGAAAAATTACAAATTGTCAACTATACTTGAATTTGAAGTTGTCAATTTGAAATTCTCAAATAAACAATTTAGAACTAAAATTACAAATTGTCAACTATACTTCAATTTGAAGTTGTCAATTTGTAATTCTCAAATAATCAATTTAGAACTAAAAATTACAAATTGTTAACTATACTTCAATTTGAAGTTGTCAATTTGAAATTCTCAAATAAACAATTTAGAACTAAAATTACAAATTGTTAACTATACTTCAATTTGAAGTTGTCAATTTGAAATTCTCAAATAAACAATTTAGAACTAAAATTACAAATTGTTAACTATACTTCAATTTGAAGTTGTCAATTTGAAATTCTCGAATAAACAATTTAGAACTAAAAATTCAAAACTGTTAACTATACTTCAATTTGAAGTTGTCAATTTGAAATTCTCAAATAAACAAAATAGAACTAAAATTACAAATTGTTAACTATACTTCAATTTGAAGTTGTCAATTTGAAGTTCTCAAATAAACAATTTAAAACTGATAGTTTCAAATTGTTAACTATACTTCAATTTGAAGTTGTCAATTTGAAATTCTCAAATAAACAATTTAGAACTAAAAATTACAAATTGTTAACTATACTTCAATTTGTAGTTGTAAATTTGAAATTCTCAAATAAACAATTTAGAACTAAAAATTACAAATTGTTAACTATACTTCAATTTGAAGTTGTCAATTTGAAATTCTCAAATAAACAATTTAGAACTAAAATTACTAATCATTAACTATACTTCAATTTGAAGTTGTGAATTTGAAATTCTCAAATTAACAATTTAGAACTAAAAATACAAATTGTTAACTATACTTCAATTTGAAGTAGTCAATTTGAAATTCTCAAATAAACAATTTATAACTAAAATTACAAATTGTTAACTATACTTCAATTTGAAGTTGTCAATTTGAAATTCTCAAATAAACAACTTAGAACTAAAAATTACAAATTGTTCACTACACTTCAATTTGAAGTTGTCAATTTAAAATTCTCAAATAAACAATTTAGAACGAAAATTACAAATTGTTAACTATACTTCAATATGAAGTTGTCAATTTGAAATTCTCAAATAAACAATTTAGAACGAAAAATTACAAATTGTTAACTATACTTCAATTTGAAGTTGTCAATTTGAAATTCTAAATAAACAACTTAGAACTAAAATTACAAATTGTTAACTACACTTCAATTTGAAGTTGTCAATTTAAAATTCTCAAATAAACAATTTAGAACTAAAATTACAAATTGTTAACTATACTTCAATTTGAAGTTGTCAATTTGAAATTCTCAAATAAACAATTTAGAACTAAAATTACAAATTGTTAACTATACTTCAATTTGAAGTTGTCAATTTGAAATTCTCAAATAAACAATTTAGAACTAAAATTACAAATTGTTAACTATACTTCAATTTGAAGTTGTCAATTTGAAATTCTCAAATAAACAATTTAGAACTAAAATTACAAATTGTTAACTATACTTCAATTTGAAGTTGTGAATTTAAAATTCTCAAATAAACAATTTAGAACTAAAAATTACAAATTGTTAACTATACTTCAATTTGAAGTTGTCAATTTGAAATTCTCAAATAAACAATTTAGAACAAAAAATTACAAATTGTTAACTATACTTCAATTTGAAGTTGTCAATTTGAAATTCTCAAATAAACAATTTAGAACTAAAAATTACAAATTGTTAACTATACTTCAATTTGAAGTTGTCAATTTGAAATTCTCAAATAAACAATTTAGAACTAAAATTACAAATTGTTAACTATACTTCAATTTGAAGTTGTCAATTTGAAATTCTCAAAGAGACAATTTAGAACTAAAATTACAAATTGTTAACTATACTTCAATTTGAAGTTGTCAATTTGAAATTCTCAAATAAACAATTTAGAACTGATAGTTTAAAATTGTTAACTATACTTCAATTTGAAGTTGTCAATTTGAAATTCTCAAATAAACAATTTAGAACTAAAAATTACAAATTGTTAACTATACTTCAATTTGAAGTTGTCAATTTGAAATTCTCAAATAAACAATTTAGAACTAAATTTCAAATTGTTAACTATACTTCAATTTGAAGTTGTCAATTTGAAATTCTCAAATAAACAATTTAGAACTGATAGTTTAAAATTGTTAACTATACTTCAATTTGAAGTTGTCAATTTGAAATTCTCAAATAAACAATTTAGAACTAAAAATTAAAATTGTTAACTATACTTCAATTTGAAGTTGTCAATTTGAAATTCTCAAATAAACAATTTAGAACTAAAATTACAAATTGTTAACTATACTTCAATTTGAAGTTGTCAATTTGAAATTCTCAAATAAACAATTTAGAACTAAAATTAAAATTGTTAACTATACTTCAATTTGAAGTTGTCAATTTAAAATTCTCAAATAAACAATTTAGAACTAAAATTACAAATTGTTAACTATACTTCAATTTGAAGTTGTCAATTTGAAATTCTCAAATAAACAATTTAGAACTAAAATTACAAATTGTTAACTATACTTCAATTTGAAGTTGTCAATTTGAAATTCTCAAATAAACAATTTAGAACTGATAGTTTCAAATTGTTAACTATACTTCAATTTGAAGTTGTCAATTTGAAATTCTCAAATAAACAATTTAGAACTAAGAATTTCAAATTGTTAACTATACTTCAATTTGAAGTTGTCAATTTGAAATTCTCAAATAAACAATTTAGAACTAAAATTACAAATTGTTAACTATACTTCAATTTGAAGTTGTCAATTTGAAATTCTCAAATAAACAATTTAGAACTAAAATTACAAATTGTTAACTATACTTCAATTTGAAGTTGTCAATTTGAAATTCTCAAATAAACAATTTAGAACTAAAATTACAAATTGTTAACTATACTTCAATTTGAAGTTGTCAATTTGAAATTCTCAAATAAACAATTTAGAACTAAAATTACAAATTGTTAACTATACTTCAATTTGAAGTTGTCAATTTGAAATTCTCAAATAAA
>JARFIX010000738.1:0-34250 GCA_036346125.1 Lycocerus yunnanus | reverse complement strand
AGATTTTGTAAATTACTTTACCCAAGCACCTTATTCATAATCCTTTTCCAGTTATAACCATAAAATTCTAATCAGTAAATTCATCTTAAAGAAAATCTTGGATTACCCAAGCGTGAAATATTGCCCGAATTATTTCCCTTCAGGAAAGCAGTTAGTTGGTTTGACAAAGGTCATGCAAAGTGTGGCAAGTATTGCTTGTCCTAGCATTTATAATTCAGAGGCAACCTGAATATACTCCCACAAAAAAAGTATGTGCACAATAAGATACTATAATTTCCTTACATTCTTGCATGTACTCTTTTTGGGAAGTACATTCAGGGCGAGCCCCTAAATTTGGAATATTAGGACAAGCAGCACTTGTCGCACTTCATAATTGTTCACGAGTTCACAAGTATGCAATTTATCAATAAAATCTGAAAATATTATTTACCCAAGGCAAGATGAAAAGACCATCGTCTGCAAACGATGACCGAAGACCTTTAACACAGGTCTTCTCAAAATTCTATCAAAAACTTTTGAAGTGATAACTTGGGCAATAGGTTTTGTTTAAAGTTTGACACATGTTGTTATATGTTTGCAAAATTTTTCCATGGAGGGTAGGAATCACCTGATGCATGCCACGTGAAAAGTTGGTAAAACATTATCGGTGTTTATAAAATGTTCCATCGCATAAATTTTTTAATTTAAAAAATATTTAAAAGAGCATCTATTAATCACTGAATAATGATTTTTTTTAAATTTTGAACACACATCTATTTTCAGCATCGCCTTTTATGCGTTCAGACTTATGATTCGCCATAATTCGTTAAATTACATTTTTTAGCTAAAAATCTTTTTCACCAATTCGCCGTAGGTATGCCAAAATAGAATCTGAAAGGTTACGTTTCAGTAGAACTCACCATAGAATTAAGATATAACTCAAATATAAACCGGAATAGAAAAAGACAGTTATCCTTCATATCGCTGATGAAAACCTAATGATGGAGGTTATGTAGCTAAAATTCAAGACATTTAGATTGAAAATAGATGAATAGTTCCGCATTGCCCTTTTTTGACTAAAACTTTTAATACTCAGTATGCAAGTACGTAAACAAGGGTTCTGATGCAGCAATTTTTGGTCTACAACAAAATCTGCAAGATGAAGTTATTTATTTTCAACAGTTATATAAGTAGTAATAAAGTACTTTAGGGAATTATCAGTTTTTTGATACATGAGCGATATCCTTTAGTGCAGCAATTACTAGTATATTTAGAAAATGAACAAAGAGTATATTTTACTAACGAAACAGCTGCTCAACAAGCTTTTGCTTCTAAAAATACTGCACTTACTGCATTTTTGAAATTGAGCTAAAATAATGTGTTTGCACAAATTTTATTGTATCAGCAAATGCACTCTTATTGCACATGGAATGATAATAATAGAGTAGAAGAAAAAGAGGGAACGAAGTTGAAGGTTATCAAAGTGTAGAATTTGACAGTGCTTTAGGTGGAGTTTAAACTGTTCATCTCATTCAGCAAGAGTGTTTCTTTTTAAGTATATTGCTCCACGAACTTAAAAGACCTAGATGTTTTGAAGATCTTCGAACAGTTGATGGTCTTATTAGTACACTTGCGATGTAGTAAACTCCTCCCATTTATGGAATAAATTCAAAGATGGTTTTGTACAAGATATAAGCACCAAATACAGTTTGCCAATCCTCATATTGACGTTGTTTACACAGATGAAATTTTCAATAAAGCCTTTATTGACCAAGAAGTTAAATTAACATCTGATGGTGGACGAAATTAAGTTGGTTTGGCCTTCCGTAAACCGAAAGAACATAAGCCAAGAATTTATTCGCTGAATTGATTAGAGTAATGTCATATTATGATGTTAAAGTTTCTACTGAATATGTAAAAGATGATAAACTGAAGTTAATACCTTAGGAAAGAGCTGCTTATTCAGCAATACTAGATAGTACTTCTCAGCAGAATGAAAAATTTATTTTAGATACTCCTGGTGCACAATGAGACGAAACCTCAAAAGTTGGCCAAAACCTCGAAAAATAAAAATTTGATTCGGATAATTTTTTTTTAAATAATAGATCAGGTAGAGAAATGATTGATGCAAATTTGAATAGGAAGGTCATATCATTCATACCTAATTCAGTACTTCAGTACAAAGTTCGCCAACTCGTCGGGCAAGAACATAAAGCAAAAACAGTGAATTTAAAATTACATATCTCGGGAGTAAATTGTGCAATTTTTCCACCATTTTCCACCAATGGTCAAGAGTCCCTAAAATCCTATATGACTAATCCACCGCTGCTGTGGGCTGGTAGATTGTCAAAAATGTAATCTTTTCTTTTGTTAAGTCTATAAGCCTGCATAGGTGGCGTATGAATCGTGGTGGATCAAGAAACTTTATTAGAAAAATTTAAAATGAAAATTCTGAAATTTGAAATTTTATAACAAACTCTTCGTGATGTCGACCTTTCCGGAAAATAATAATGTCCTCATTTTCAATATCATTCAATTTTTATGGAGTTGATACCAAATATGTAAGCTCAATCTGTGTGAAAAGATGGATCGGGTTGTAGATTAGAGTTAGTTTTTATATTTTTAGAATTAATACCAAATAGGTGAGATATTTTTTAATAATTTTGGAAATTTTAGAAATGCAAAAAATTATAAATTGAAAAGAAAATATAATTGAGATGATAGGCCAGTTTTACAATACAACGCCAACGCAAACATTGACTCTGCTTACGTAAATTTTACTACAAGTTAAATAAAAGTATAAATTACCAATTAGCAAAGTTATCTATTGTACATATTTCTAAAAGATTAAAATAAAGAATTAATCTAATATTTAAAACTTAAATTTTTTTAACAATGCCCAAAGAAACAAAACCCAAATTGTTGGATACAAAACGTATAAAAGCTACGAGCTAACTAATTGAAATGTGTTTGAAAATATGGATCCAATTTCTTTCATTACGCACCTGGTTAAAATTCCATATAAATTTAAGCCCTGCAGAAGCCAACCAATCCAAATGTATTTGAAATTCAGAATTGTTTAACAATGCCCAAAAGAAAAAATGCTGCACACAGTTCAAGGTCCTAAATCAAAGTACGCAAGACAAAGGCAAAATATTTTATTTTAGTGAGACTCCGGACGGTGTTACGTTCGATTGTTACTTAATATTTTGAAAATAATTACAGATTTCTATAATTTTATTTCAATACTTTTCCAAATGTGGCATAAAATTCGAGTTCTGTTAAACATTTAATAAATGTTTATCAGCATTGATGGAAAGAACATTTTTGCCTTTCGAGAAAGATACTTGTTACAAAAGTTTTAAGTAAAGTAGTGTTATTTAGAACGATGTAGTTATCCAATTTATTTTAAAACATATGCCCGTTTTAACCAATTCCTAACGTTAGGATTTCCTAACTTTGAGATAAACTTTTATCAAATTTGGTTTCACCCATCACGAAATTTTTGAAAGAGATATGATGTACAACAGAATGCTATTCTGTGAAGGCCTTATTGAAAAATCCAATTTCAATAAGAATTTTATTAAAAATATTTGTTTTACCGATGAAGTAACGTTTAATTCTAATTAAGTGATCGACAATCCCTTCACAATATTCTCAAATTGTAAATATATGGGCAAATATTAGAGCCAACATCATCGAACCGTTTTTATTGAAGAAAAATTAAATAAACTAAAATACTAGAAAATGTAATCTTCTTTCAGCAAGATGGTTACCCTGCACATTTTGCCAGAGTGTTTAGTAATTATTTTAAATTTTTGCGGTTAAAAATTAAAAATTAAATTCAACTAATAATTTACTTGTCTAATTTTATTCCAGCTTATGACATCCATGTTAATCTAGTACAAAATTGGCAAGTAAGTAATCGTTTATTATTTAATAGTTACAAGTCAAATTTTTAATTATGCTTGGAGTGTCTCATCAATTTTCTTAATTATTTAAAACACAGTCATACATGCACACTTTGGATAATAATAATAATTATTGCAGTGTATTTTAAAACTAATATGACCATTAGAGCGTTAATTACTGTAATTCTATTTAAACATATTTATTATTTAAACAAATGTAAGGTTTAGTACATTACAAAAAAATAAAAAAAGATAATAATTCTTTTTTTCAGATAACGATGTTGTAAATCCGATTGATACCGCAACCGATATTGTAGAGCCAATAGCAGATTAAAGTCAAACATCTGATCTTAAAAACTTAAACTTAACAAATGTGATTTGTTAAGTTATCAAACATACCTCAAAATGTCTTTGGAGGGTATATAATAATTTTAAGCGATGCAAATGCAAATGGACGCCTTGAATCCTTCAATAATGAAGACCAAATTACTTCCCAAAAAGTGTTCAATAAGGCCGGTAAAAACAGATAAAATCCAAAAACGTAATAACCAATATTAATACTGTAAAACTTCGAGGAAAATAACACTGTTTCACAATAAATTAATTACTTACAATGTTCAAATAAAATAAATTACTTTACTCAAAATATTTTAATCAATAAAACTTCTTCGAATTGCAAGATTCGATTGGATAAATGTGCATTTTATTAATGCTGATAAACATTTGTTAAATATTTACAATTCAAAATTTGAATTGCTATGCCACATTTGGGAAATTATTAAAATGCAATTAAAGAAATCTGTAAATATTTGAAAATATCCTTAAATCACAATCGAACCGTAACATACTGCAAAGAAGAAATGTATTAAAATTCACTACTAGTTGACAGTAAACCAATCAATTGACCTTATCATTGCAAAATTGTAAATAAAAGTATTATGTATATATGTTACTGAAAACCCCGAAAACCGGTAAACCCTAGGATTTACCGTTAAACCTAATTTACCAATTTACTTTGGTAAATCCCCGAAAAATGAATTATCAATACAATTTCGGGCTTTACCAAGTCATATCGGTCAATCTTAGGATTAACTGGTTCGTGTTGGTAAATGTACGAATGCTGTATAAAGAAAAACCTACAACTTGTAAATATAATTTAGTTTTGTGTAATAGTTTATTTATATTTCTTGTAAATATTTGTAGAAATATTGAACTTGTAATATTTATTACAATAATATGGCTGATGAAAAGCTTTTTTATGATAAAATGAATCTTATTGTTGCTGAAAAAAATGATGACAATAATTTTATATCACGAGTAATAAATATAGTAACTATATTCGTGAAGTGAAAGAGGCTAAACTTGTTAAGCGCAAAAAGCGGTACATTACAGAAGATTAAAACGATTTGATATTTTGAGTATTAGTGGTGAGGAAAGCTTTCGAACCGTTTTGCCAGGATGTCAAGATATACGCTATTATGTGAAGTATGAAGACTTATTTACAGCATTACATGAAGCACATCTTGCAACGGGCCATGGCGGTAGAACAAGAACCATGAAGGAAGCTAACCGTAAATACAAAATGTTACAATTGAATCGATAGTTCAATATCTGCGGTTATGTGAGCCGTGTCAGAAAAAGTCTAGTATGAAAAAAAGGTTTAGTGGTTCAACCTATACTACAAAAGAAATGAATTCAAGATGCCAAGTTGATCTTATCGATATGCAATCAAATCCTGATGGTGGATTTAGATTTATCATGGTTTATCAGGATCATCTTTCAAAATTTGTTATTATACGCCCCTTTCTAACAAGCGCGCCGAAGAAATTGCTACAATCTTCTAGACATTTTACACTTTTGGGGCCCCAACATACTACATTGAATATTGGTCGAAAATTTGCAAATGCTATAATAACTGAACTTTGTCAAATGTGGAACGGTGTTAAAATTGTGCATGGAAAACCGCGGCACAGTAGTCGCAAGGATCAGTGGAACGAGCTAATCAAGACATTCAGAATATGATTACTACTTGGATGGAAACGAATGGCGTAAAAATGGTCCGAGTCATTAAGATTTGTTCAAGCCATGAAAAACAACGCTTATCATGAAGGAATTAAGCGTTCTCCTTATGAGGCTATGTTCGGTTGTCCGATGAGGATGGGCCTCTCTAGCGCCAACATCCCATCAAAGTATTACCAAACAAAAAAGCGAAAAAGACTTTGCGATGATGGCAATGATCTAATAAATGAAGAAATATTATGACTTCAAATTTTGGCAAAAAAACGATGGTGTGTCCTGTGATATGGAAAATGGTGTTGTACCTAGCTGTAGCAGCGGAACTAGTGCTACTATAGTAAGTACTTCTGAAGACAATAATTACGAAATTGAATTAATCGATAGTAATGCATCAAATATTCAACAACACAGGCAACAAGCTCACAAAGGATTGGAAGCAGGCAAAGAAAATGAAAATGGTATCGAACAAAAATTTCCCCTGCAACACTGGGACAAACAGTTAAAGTTAAAATACCGAAGTAGATCGATCTAAAACAGACCCAAGAACCCTCTTGGCTGTTATAATGGATATTAAAGATGACGATTTCTATCAACTGGGAACAAGTGCAGGGACTCTTCCACAATTATTTACTAGAAATCAATTCACCATTTGCAAAGAAAATTTTATTAATTCCGTGGATGTTCCTGCCAATGAAATAAGTGTAAGAGGAGCAGTGCGACAAATGTCTTTATCTGGAGGACGGGGGTTTCAAAGATGTAACTGTACTCGTAAATGTTCTACCAATAGATGTTTATGTAAATCATCCGGAAAATTATGCAATTCAAAATGCCATGGAAGTTCATCATGTACTAACAAGTAAACTGATATGTACTAATACGTTATTTATATAATTATGAACGTACTACTTAATACCTTTAAATATAATTAAATTTGATGTTTATATAAATGTAATAAAGTAACAACCGTCAATAAAAATAAATTTCACAATTGGAAATTCAATTAACATAACATTCGTACATTTACCAACACGAACCAGTAAATCCTAAGATTGACCGATATGACATGGTAAAAGCCCGAAATTGTATTGATAATTCACTTTTCGGGCATTTACCAAAGTAAATTGGTAAATCCTAGGTTTAACGCGTAAATCCTAGGATTTACCGGTTTCGAGCTTTACAGTAACATATACATATATTGCGTGGACCACAAGAACTCGGACAAACTTTTTAAAAAAAACTTATTTAAACGCAACAATTCAAAATTTAAAATGAATAACAAAACAACAACCTTATGTACTTCATAATTATAAAATTTAAAGTGGCTTCTTCTGCGTGGATACAGAGCTTAAAAGTCAAATTTAAATTTTCGGCTGTTTTGTACCTCTTCTAGGGATATTTTGTCCCATTCCTGACACAAAGATTGTTTTAGTGATTCCAAACTTTGGGGGTTTTGCACAGGCTCTGGCCTCTAAAATTGACCATATGGCGTAATCCATTGGGTTGAAATCTGGTGAGTATAAAACCGGGAAAATTGATTCGCACCACTTTTGGGTAGTTTTGCCTTGTGGGCAGGTGCAGAGTCTTGTTGCTGGGTCCACCGAAGAACTACAGCTTCTAAAATATCCGGTGGTAGATTTCCTTGTTAATTTTACCCCTTTTTTCCCACAAAAACTAAAGGTGTTTTACCTAGCACAAATACCCCCCCAAACCATGACAGACTTGGGTTTTTGCAATGAACAACAATGCAGAAGTTCGTGCTTTTCTGACAATCCCCATCATTTTGACGATTGTGAAATTGTTCAAAAATAAATTTTTTCATCAGTAAAAGAAATTTTCCCTTTTTTAAACAGGGTGCGATATAGAAAACGGCATCGTTGAAGTCGTACTCTTTTTTTCATCATTAGCATTTGGGTTTTCGCACTTATAAGGCTTCTTCTTAAGTTCATTTTTAATCGTCGAGCCGCCCCTTGCGTGATTCCGGTTTCACGAGCCAATTTTCGCATCGACAGTCTCAGATTTCTTTGAATCCAAAGTTTGCGAATATTGCGATTCCGGCGAGTGTTGGTAGAACAGTTTTCCTTTTCCCGGGGTCGGTCTTCCATATTACCAAGTTCTTTGAATCGTTTGATGGCGTGGGAAAGGGTTTTTTGGAAAAATTTTTAAGCATTTCAGCTTCAAATAACGATAAAATTGGGGCCCTACTTTTGACATTTTGTAACCCAGAAAATAATTACTGTAAATTGGTTGTTACCAATTAACTTTAACTATCTGTAATAAGGCAAATAATCCCCTTCTGTAAGTTTTACTTCTTACCACTATATGCTTGTTTCCATCCACTGCAGGATATGGCCCTTTCCCCCATTAAGTATTGCCTCACCACGCTGGCCAAGCGTCTTGGTGAGTGCGTTTATACCTACTCCAGGTAAGACGGTCAGAATAAAGTTTTATACTCCACCCGAGTTTGAACGGGGTGGGGTTTTGGTTGACTTTTTAAGCGCCAAGCCGTGACCGTCTACTTCTTATATTCCCTCTTTTTTTATTTTATTTTAAGCTGGATACCCGGCTTTGCACTCATTAAATGGAACTCTGCCTTTGTCTGAATGATTGAATAGCTGGATACCCGGTTTTTAGTCCCCCTATAATTAAAATATTTTCCCTTTTTAAGTATTTTTTGTGAAGTATCCTGCTTCGCTTCAACTTTTTCTTCTCGACGGAAATCTTGCTTCCCGTTGCTAGAAGCTTTTCAGAATGATTTTTAGTGTTCCCGTTGTCGAGTGTTTCAGAACAGTTTATATTTATTCTACAATTTTCTCTGCAGCTTTCTTCTCCAGTATTTCAAATCACTTATAATAGTGTAGGTACTAATTGTGAATATACCAATGTAAAATTACCATATATCAATTACAGGTATTGGCGATAGGAATATCGTTAATCCATTCATCCCACCCAATTTTTCATTTTTTTTTAAATTAAGCTTTTCGGTCCCGGTTTTAGCGGAAAACCTCTTTAGGGTTCTAGAGAGTAACTGAAAATTTGGTTATCGGTCGAACGGTCTGGGGTCTATAAGAAAAAACACACACAAACACACACACCAAAACATCCTTTTTTAATTTATACAATTCCCCGGGGGTCTCATTAAAAGGTGGAACTCTGCCTTTGTCTGAATGATTGAATAGTGGATCCCCGGTTTGGGGTCCCCATAATTAAAATACTTTGTTTTGTAATATTTAGATTTTTCCAGTATTTTCCCTTAATTTTTTCTTCCGACGGAAAATCTTGCTTCCCGTTGCTAGATTTCAGAATGTTTTTTAGTGTTTTTTAGTGTTTCAAACGGTTTATTTGTATCTAAATTTTCTCTACATTTTCTTCTCCAGTATTTCAAATCACTTATAACAGTGGGTACTAAATGTGAATATACCAACGAAAAATTTACCTTTTCAATTACAGGTATTGGCGATGGGAATCTCTTTAAATCCATTCATGCTCGTGAATTTTCACTTTTTTTAAATTGCTTTTCGGCCCCGGTTTTTTTTAGGGAAAACCTCTTTAGGGTCCTAGAGGTAACTGTGCAAAATTTGGTTGGGATCTCGAATTTAGGAGTTATTAAAGAAACAAACCAACAAACATTAAATTTTTATATAATAGATGTAACAAAACAATACCAACTGAAAACTTGATATACAATGGTACAGAAGATGTTTTAAGGGAAAGCGAAATTGTTTTGCAAGCTTTTTTTTCGTATTTTTAACCATATGGATACCGGTTCCCGAGGTCTCATTAAAATAAAATATTTTTTCTAATTTTTGATTTTCGGGTTTTTTAAACGAGTTTTTTCTCCAGTATTTCAGAACGGTTTCAGTCTTTTTTCCCGTTGCCCTTTTGGTTGCTATAATTTTTTTTTACAAAAAATCACTTAAAATATTGGGGTACTGAATTGAATATACCAACAAAATTACCATGTATCAATTACAGGTTTTGGCGATGGGAATCTGTTTCATTCATGCGCGTCCGCAATTTTTCATTTTTTTTTAAATTGCTTTTCGGTGGTTAAAACCCTTTTTAAAACCCTTTCCCCGGGATTTCCCAAAATAATTCAAAAAAAATTAAAAATCGGTCCAGCGTTTCGAGTTTTAGCGAGACTAACGAACAAATTCTTTTTTATATATAATATTGTTCCTGAAACTTTTGGGGAAAATTTTTAAATTCATTTTGGGAACCCGTTCCATTCATGCGCGTCCGCAATTTTTACTTTTTTAAATTGCTTTTCGGCCCCGGTTTTAGGGGGAAAACCTCTTTAGGGTCCAGGGGTAACTGGCAAAATTTTTGGGATTCGAAGGTCTAGGAGTCTATAAGAAAAAAACACACACAAAAACCCCATCACACAAAAACATACATCCATTTTATATATTGGGTGATATTCCACCCCCCAGCCCCCCAGCCCCCGTTTGTGCAGTATTTTTTTATTAGCAGGGTTGATTTACCCAATTTTTTTCCCAGTTTTTCCAACGGTTTAGTTTTTCCCCCCTTTTGTTTTTTCTTAATTTTTATTTTAAAATGAAATCACTTATAATAGTGTGAATTAATATACCAACGAAAAATTATATTAAATTAATATTGGCGAGGGGAATCTCGTTCCATTCATGCGCCCGCAATTTTCACTTTTTTTAAAAACTTTTCGGCCCCGGTTTTTTAAAAACCTCTTTAGGGTCCTAAGTAACTTAAAAAAATTTTTGGGATCGGTCGAACGGTTTAGGAGTTATTAAAGACGAACAAACAAACAAACAAACAAACAAAAAAACAAACAAACATTCAATTTTATATAATAGATTACTCTGTTGAGCGCTTACATTAATTCGCAACAATAGCACTCATTGAAAACAAAAAAATTGATAAAACTAATTTTTGATTTTTAGAGATTAATTTTTGCAAATTTTTTGCCCAACCAAAATTTTTTCTAATTAAAAAAAACCAATCCCCCGTTCGGGGTACTCAACAAAATTAGAACGTCAGAAAGTTGCGGCCCTGCGAAGGATACACCATATTCGTGAGCTTTACATTTTTCCACGTCCAGGGTTAAAAACTAAAATGCAATTTAGTGCTCTATTGGTCCTAGAGCAACTCCCCCTTCATAAACGCCCAAAAATTATTTCGTTTTATTGAATACAAATAACAGCCGCGCAAGGGTAATAAAACTTAAATTCACTTGAGACCAAACGAATTTGTTCCTTGTAGCAACTCCTCTTCAATACTTGACCAAATTTTTTTATTAATACGAAAATACAGGCTCAAAAGCTTTTTTTTTTCACTCTAAGCAATTTTTACGCCTTTTATTTTGTACTCTTCTTATTTATGCCCAAAACTTTTTTAAATTTAATTTAACGTTTTAATTCACCTAGAATAACACCACATTTAATTGGTTCTGCAACTGTATGCGAAAACAGTTTTTCTGCCAATTTAACTTTTGTCTACCGGGACAATTCACAGTTAAATTATTGAAAAAACTGAAAGTAATTCTTCAATTACGATTTATTGATTTCTTAATTAAAACCGTAATCAATAAAATTATTTGTTTTTTTGTAAAATCTAAACTTCATTATTAAAATTTGAAAGTTTTTGGTTTTCGTAAAACCGGGACCGAAAAGCTTAATTTAAAAAAGTGAAAATTGCGGACGAGCATGAATGATTAACGAATTCCATAATCTTAATTGATAATGGTAATTTTACGTTGGTATATTCAACATCCTACTGTTATAAGTGATTTGAAATACTGGAGAGAAAAGCTGAGAAAATTTGATACAATATAAACCGTTCTGAAACTCGGGAACACTAAAATCATTCTGAAACGCTTACACGGGAACAAGATTTTCCGTCGAGAAAATTTGCGAAGCAGGATACTCGGAAAAAAATACTCCACAAGGGTATTTTAATTATGGGAGCCCATTATTATTTTTTTTTCTTTTGGCTTTTCAATCGTGACTTAAGCATGTTCATAAGTTTACGATTAGTACTCCTTAGTCGCACATTGTTCCAACAAATTTTAAAAACCAGCTTTTTGCGTACAATTATATTTATGTGTGCCTCTTTAGTTGACGCAATTAAAATCAAAAAATAGGGGGAATTCCAAGAGCCCCCGAATCTTTGCTACTTGTACATAATTAGCTGGCTAATGTTTCGTCACAAAACAAATATTGCTTCTTAATTTTCATTCATCCAAAGAAAATTGAAAGAAAAAAAAAAAGCTAGAATTATGCGTTAGAATTATGAATAAATTATGCGTTCTTTCATTTGATAAAATAAAAAAAAATTTTTAAAAAAAGGAAGAAACACTTCAGCCAGCTAATTATGTACAAGTAGAATGATTCAAGATTTCTTCCAATAATTTAACCGATACGTTCCAAAATTATGCCGCGAATAAGGAAACCGTGAATATGGAATAGTGATTTGTATGGAAATGCAAGGGTTGGGTTCCAAGGTACGAAAATAAAATAAAATAGATAAAAATAAAATCAGTTTAATCACATACCTATCATTATTATTAATTATTATTGTTTGAATTATTTGGTTTAAAATATTTAGTAATTTTTCTTGCTTTGCCGTCTTTAAAATGCCTTTTAATTCCGCATGGTATTCAGCTGTGGCAACTTCAATTTTCCTTTAAAAAGCAAGATTTCTTTCTAAAAACAGGTCAATTTTAATAAAGTGATCTCACAGTTCATTTGCCATTTGGAAACCTGCGGTCTGGTTTTTTAAGGTGATTGTCATCGTATCATTGTAAGATGTTGAAGCTTGAAGGGTTTTAACATTTCCTGCAAGTCGGCTTCACTTAAATCTTCATCGTGTGATTGAAGCAGCTCTTGAACGTCACTCGAATCTATCTGTTCAAAACCATCATGTCCTATTCCATTAGCAATTTGTACAATTGTGTCAGTTAATGTTTTAATTTGTTTAAATCCTCACTTTCACAGACTGTTAGATCAACCTATAGTTTTTCCAATATGATTGCAATGTGTATGCAATGCTTGAGCTCTTGTAACGATTCCTTTATGTTAACAATGCACATTGCTATGTTAAATTTTTCCAGAATTCCATAAAACTCACGTCAGAATCACATTCCATGATATCCAGAATGATTTTAAAGGTTCGCCTAATGTAAAGAACTTCAAAGCTTGAATTATTCCCTGGTTCATTGGTTGAAGTAAAGTCGTCGTGTTCGGAGGCAAAATATCACCTTAATATTCGGATGCATAGTTTCAAGCTCACAAGGGTGACCCGGAGCATTGTCCAAAACAAGAACCTCCTTGAAGTCTAAATTTTTTTCGTTTAAATATTATTATTTAATTTTGAGTTTTGAATATAAATTATAATATTCAAAATCGTAAATTATTAATCCGCGAATAATGAAATTTTCGGCCGCGAATACAGAAAGTGGTCTCAATTTTTCTTCCGCGAATACTGAAACCGCGAATAACGGAACCGCGGATAAGGAGCTTTTACTGTATTAAAATATACGGAACATAATAGCCAACTGTGCTGTTAATGTCATACCAAATCCATGAGTTTGATCACGACTGTCCTTATGTGGAAGTTTAATTTTCAGACAGTTCTCATATAGGTCTCAGAGCGACGGCCATATTTGAATGCGCAGTACATGACCAGTTTTAGTTCACCATTAGATCATACCCTGTAATCTATTTACCTTGGACTTTTCCAGTAAAGACATGCAAATGTGTTATTAAGAATTCAACAATGCGCATGGGTAAATTTTTATTTCCGAGCACCCTGTGTTTCAAATCATTAAATTATTATCTAATCGTGTTGGTTAATAATTATAGTGCATCGAACGCCGGTAGCGGTTGAAACAACATCTGGCTTCAAAATTTTCGACTCCATGTTTTAGAAAAATCGCAGTCACGTTTTTTGAGTTTGCGCGCAGACCACCCATTGTTATCTTAGGGGGTTTGCCATTAGTTGCACCGTAGTTTGGACTCAAGAGCTGGGTGATACCTTACCAACTAAATAAGATGACAAGTTGTTGTACTTAAAGGGCAATTGCGGGCAGCTACTGGTTGAAGCGTGAAATCAAAAAAAAAACACAAACTACACTGGGTAATCTTCTCCACTGAATTGATGCCTTCGTAAGATGTTGCTGTTCCAGGTCGGAAGAAGATACTCGAGGCACTAACGACGCATTCCAGGTGACAATTGAGGCGGTAAAACACTTCGGAAAAAGACTATCAAGTACAGAATCGTACTTATCGCGTTTCAAACAAATTTAAAAACCAAATCACTTGAAAGTACAACATTAGACTTCAATATTTTCAATAAAACAATAGGGTTATTTCAACGATTTGTCATGTTATTTAAATTAAATTTGGTCACATGGATTTTATTTTATGTTCACAAAAATTTTAATTACAATAGCTACCTAAAACTTTAATCTTCATATTGTTTCCAAATTGGTGTGCTGAGTTTAGCAAATAATTGTCTAGAACCTATGGTCTCAATCAAAAATTCGATTAAAACAGTCATTGTTACTTCGCCCACATACTTATCCTGCTTACACTTGATAAGTGACACTCCGTAACTTTCATAAATGATTTTCTTTAAGTGATAATTAATCATGATGCAGTTTTGTTCATTATACTGCGGGTATATGTTCCAAATAACTTCCAAGTCTTTCACCTAAAATACAGACAAAATTAATAAATGTAATTGAAATTCTTAATTCTTGATAAGTTTACCGCACGATAAATTCCTAAACTGGGAACATATATTGAAGTCATTGCTGTTCTATCCAGAACAAAATTAATCTTAAATTTATTGTTTTTTTGGAAAAATCCGTAGTTTTCCAATTTCGGAATCAAATCGCACATCTTGAGGGTTGACCACACAGCAATATCAAAACGGCAATACAGATATTCTAATAAATGTAACATAGTTGGGTGGCTCGGCGGATCATTTTCAGGGTTTGTCAGTTTTAGTGACTCCAGATCCAGCACTATAAGCGGTTTTCTACGATGAGGTTCATGTAAATAATAAAAATTACATTCTCTGCAAACTTGCTCTATTGAATTTTTAGGTTCTGGAACTCGTAATCGGAATCTGTCTTGAACAGTTATCACTAAAACGATTTAGGAATTATTTAAGTCATTAACAAGAATATGATAAAAAAATACTTGTTCTCATTTTAATTTCCTGGTTAGTGAGATAGGTTGACTTGGCAAACGTTTCCTCTTCTAACTGTAATGGCTTAATCGAATTTACTATTTTGGAGTCTTGTTTCTTAATTTGCATGATATCGGTAGAAGATTTTTTTATAAAGTTTTTGTTAGGATGATTTTGAGGGGATTGCAAAATTTTTCGGGTTGTTGTAATGGTGTTTGGATCACATTGTTTGTATATATTAGCAATGTCTTCGCGTTTACAAACACTATAAATTCGTGACGTATGTAATGAGTCCATTATACGTCACTTAATGCCCTCTGGTTTAGATTTTTAATTAACTTTTCGATGTTATACAAAGAACTGCAAGAAAATATGATAAAAAAATTATCAATTTGAAAATGTATCTTACTTCAATAGCGTTGACATAAATGTTGCTGTTATTTGTTACCAACCGTTTTTCTAACCTTCAAGATAAACAAAATAAAACTATTTCTTATATATTAAAGTAACTGTTTTAAACCCATGAAAAACCTCAAGTCAACATTGTTGTTTTAGTTATTCCGTATAATTGGTAGTTTCAATGGTAAGAAGGTAAGTCCCAAATATTAAAAATGCACTTTGAGGTTATGTGTACAATCTGTCAAATCAAACTAATAATCTACCGTAACGTTCGAAAAATATTTGACCTAATCCATACACCAGCAAACTAACTGATTACCAAAAGGTAAACGGTAAATATTTTGACGTATCAGCGTTGCCTAACTTCGCTCTTATTGCTGGGACTATTTTCACTCGCGGATTAAAATGGAAAAAAGTGTTACCCAAACTAGGACCAATCACATCAAACCCTTCATTTGACATTTAACAAAATTGACGAATCAAGTTTGTTTTAAGACGACGCTGCGCGGAGCACTACAATAACCGTTATTAATATGGCTCATTACAGTTCAACATTAAAAGTGTTCGGTTGATTTTATTACGTAGATGTTTATTCAAAATTCACAAAAATGTTTCTTGTGAAGAAGTGTTACGAGTTCATCGGTAATTTGGGGTTGCCTTATCAGGAAGTGAAATTTGTTTTAAATATTAACCAACAAACTTTTACGAAAATCGTCTTTACCCTTTGTATGCATATTAAGGCGACATTTTTCATTTCATCGTTGTTCTAAGATTTTGTAAATTACTTTACCCAAGCACCTTATTCATAATCCTTTTCCAGTTATAACCATAAAATTCTAATCAGTAAATTCATCTTAAAGGAAATCTTGGATTACCCAAGCGTGAAATATTGCCCGAATTATTTCCCTTCAGGATGCAGTTAGTTGGTTTTTTTTTGACAAAGGTCATGCAAAGTGTGGCAAGTATTGCTTGTCCTAGCATTTCTAATTCAGAGGCTAGACCTGAATATACTCCCACAAAAAAAAGTATGTGCACAATAAGATACTATAATTTCCTTACATTCTTGCATGTACTCTTTTTTTGGGGAAGTACATTCAGGGCGAGCCCCTAAATTTGGAATATTAGGACAAGCAGCACTTGTCGCACTTCGTAAGCATAATTGTTCACGAGTCCACAATATGCAATTTATCAATAAAATCTGAAATTATTGTTTACCCAAGGCAAGATGAAAAGACCATCGTCTGCAAACGATGACCGAAGACCTTTAACACAGGTCTTCTCAAAATTCTATCAAAAACTTTTGAAGTGATAACTTGGGCAATAGGTTTTGTTTAAAGTTTGACACATGTTGTTATATGTTTGCAAAATTTTTCCATGGAGGGTAGGAATCACCTGATGCATGCCACATGAAAAGTTGGTAAAACATTGTCGGTGCCTTATAAAATGTTCCATCGCATAAATTTTTTTTAATTTAAAAAAATATTTAAAAGAGCATCTATTAATCACTGAATAATGATTTTTTTTAAATTTTGAACACACATCTATTTTCAGCATCGCCTTTTATGCGTTCAGACTTATGATTCGCCATAATTCGTTAAATTACATTTTTTAGCTAAAAATCTTTTTCACCAATTCGCCGTAGGTATGCCAAAATAGAATCTGAAAGGTTACGTTTCAGTAGAACTCACCATAAAGAATTAAGATGTAACTCAAATATAAACCGGAATAGAAAAAAGACAATCATCCTTCATATCGCTGATGAAAACCTAATGATGGAGGTTATGTAGCTAAAATTCAAGACATTTAGATTGAAAATAGATGAATAGTTCCGCATTGCCCTTTTTTTGACTAAAACTTTTAATACTCAGTATGCAAGTACGTAAACAAGGGTTCTGATGCAGCAATTTTTGGTCTACAACAAAATCTGCAAGATGAAGTTATTTATTTTCAACAGTTATATAAGCAGTAATAAAGCACTATAGGGAATTATCAGTTTTTTGATACATGAGCGATATCCTTTAGTGCAGCAATTACTAGTATATTTAGAAAATGAACAAAGAGTATATTTTACTAACGAAACAGCTGCTCAACAAGCTTTTGCTTCTAAAAATACTGCACTTACTGCATTTTTGAAATTGAGCTAAAATAATGTGTTTGCACAAATTTTATTGTATCAGCAAATGCACTCTTATTGCACATGGAATGATAATAATAGAGTAGAAGAAAAAGAGGGAACGAAGTTGAAGGTTATCAAAGTGTAGAATTTGACAGTGCTTTAGGTGGAGTTTAAACTGTTCATCTCATTCAGCAAGAGTGTTTCTTTTTAAGTATATTGCTCCACGAACTTAAAAGACCTAGATGTTTTGAAGATCTTCGAACAGTTGATGGTCTTATTAGTGAGGCATTTAGAGAGGCATGTTGCAAACACCTTACTTAACACCTGCGATGTAGTAAACTCCTCCCATTTATGGAATAAATTCAAAGATGGTTTTGTACAAGATATAAGCACCAAATACAGTTTGCCAATCCTCATATTGACGTTGTTTACACAGATGAAATTTACAACAAAGCCTTGATTCACCAAGAAGTTAAATTAACATCTGATGGTGGATTAAATTAAGTTGGTTTGGCCTTCCGTAAACCGAAAGAACATAAGCCAAGAATTTATTCGCTGAATTGATTAGAGTAATGTCATATTATGATGTTAAAGTTTCTACTGAATATGTAAAAGATGATAAACTGAAGTTAATACCTTAGGAGAGAGCTGCTTATTCAGTAATACTAAAAAGTATTTCTCAGCAAAATGAAAAAATTTATTTTTTAGATACTCCTGGCGCACAGTGGGACGAAACCTCAAAAAGTTGGCCAAAACCTCGAAATATAAAAATTTGATTCGGATAATTTTTTTTTAAATAATAGATCAGGTAGAGAAATGATTGATGTCAACAAATGTTTTTCAGCATTGATGGAAAGAACATTTTTTGCCTTTCGAGAAAGATACTTGTTACAAAAGTTTTAAGTAAAGTAGTGTTATTTAGGACGATGTAGTTAACCAATTTATTGTGAAACATATGCCCGTTTTTACCAACCAATTCCTAACGTTAGGATTTCCTAACTTTGAGATAAGAAACTTTTATCAAATTTGGTTTTCACCCATCACGAAATTTTTGAAAGAGATATGATGTACAACAGAATGCTATTCTGTGAAGGCCTTATTGAAAAATCCAATTTCAATAAGAATTTTATTAAAAATATTTGTTTTACCGATGAAGTAACGTTTAATTCTAATTAAGTGATCGACAATCCCTTCACAATATTCTCAAATTGTAAATATATGGGCAAATATTAGAGCCAACATCATCGAACCGTTTTTATTGAAGAAAAATTAAATAAACTAAAATACTAGAAAATGTAATCTTCTTTCAGCAAGATGGTTACCCTGCACATTTTGCCAGAGTGTTTAGTAATTATTTTAAATTTTTGCGGTTAAAAATTAAAAATTAAATTCAACTAATAATTTACTTGTCTAATTTTATTCCAGCTTATGACATCCATGTTAATCTAGTACAAAATTGGCAAGTAAGTAATCGTTTATTATTTAATAGTTACAATAGAAACAATTAAATGGCTAATATTATAAAAAAGAAATTTACTTTACAAGAAGATTGAAGGGGATCAACATTTAAAAAAAATTATTGTTTAGTAATTATTGGAAGATTCCAAAGCCGTCAAATTTTTTAATTATGCTTGGAGTGTCTCATCAATTTTCTTAATTATTTAAAACACAGTCATACATGTACACTTTGGATAATAATAATAATTATTGCAGTGTATTTTAAAACTAATATGACCATTAGAGCGTTAATTACTGTAGTTCTATTTAAACATATTTATTATTTAAACAAATGCTAGGTTTAGTACATTACAAAAAATAAAAAAGATAATAATTTTCTTTTTCAGATAAGGATGTTGTAAATCCGATTGCTACCGCAACCGATATTGTAGAGCCAATAGCAAATTAAAGTCAAACATCTGATCTTAAAAATTTAAACTTAACAAATGTGATTTGTTAGGTTATCAAACATACCTCAAAATGTCTTTGGAGGGTATATAATAATTATAAGCGATGCAAATGGATGCCTTGAATCCTTCAATAATAAAGACTAAATTACTTCCCAAAAAGGTGTTCAATAAGGACGGTAAAACAGAAAAAATCCAAAAACGTAATAACCAATATTAATACCGTAAAACTTCGAGGAAAATAACACTGTGTTTCACAATAAATTAATTACTTACAATGTTCAAATAAAATAAATTACTTTACTCAAAATATTTTAATCAATAAAACTTCTTCGAATTGCAAGATTCAATTGGATAAATGTGCATTTTATTAATGCTGATAAACATTTGTTAAATATTTACAATTCAAAATTTGAATTGCTATGCCACATTTGGGAAATTATTAAAATGCAATTAAAGAAATCTGTAAATATTTGAAAATATCCTTAAATCACAATCGAACCGTAACATACTGCAAAGAAAAAAAGTATTAAAAATTCACTACTGGTTGACAGTAAATCAATCAAATGACCTTATCATTGCAAAATTGTAAATAAAAGTATTATGTATATATGTTACTGTAAAGCCCGAAAACCGGTAAATCCTAGGATTTACCCGTTAAACCTAGATTTACCAATTTACTTTGGTAAATGCCCGAAAAAGTGAATTATCAATACAATTTCGGGCTTTTACCAAGTCATATCGGTCAATCTTAGGATTAACTGGTTCGTGTTGGTAAATGTACGAATGCTGTATAAAAGAAAAACCTACAACTTGTAAATATAATTTAGTTTTGTGTAATAGTTTATTTATATTTCTTGTAAATATTTGTAGAAATATTGAACTTGTAATATTTATTACAATAATATGGCTGATGAAAAGCTTTTTTATGATAAAATGAATCTTATTGTTGCTGATAAAATGATGACAATAATTTTATATCACGAGTAATAAATATAGTAACTATATTCGTGAAGTGAAAGAGGCTAAACTTGTTAAGCGCAAAAAGCGGTACATTACAGAAGATTAAAACGATTTGATATTTTGAGTATTAGTGGTGAGGAAAGACTTGTCGAACCGTTTTGCCAGGATGTCAAGATATACGCTATTATGTGATGTATGAAGACTTATTTACAGCATTACATGAAGCACATCTTGCAACGGGCCATGGCGGTAGAACAAGAACCATGAAGGAAGCTAACCGTAAATACAAAATGTTACAATTGAATCGATAGTTCAATATCTGCGGTTATGTGAGCCGTGTCAGAAAAAGTCTAGTATGCCAAAAAAAGGTTTAGTGGTTCAACCTATACTACACACAGAAATGAATTCAAGATGCCAAGTTGATCTTATCGATATGAAATCAAATCCTGATGGTGGATTTAGATTTATCATGGTTTATCAGGATCATCTTTCAAAATTTGTTATTATACGCCCCCTTTCTAACAAGCGCGCCGAAGAAATTGCATACAATCTTCTAAACATTTTTACACTTTTTGGGGCCCCCAACATACTACATTCGGATAATGGTCGAGAATTTGCAAATGCTATAATAACTGAACTTTGTCAAATGTGGAACGGTGTTAAAATTGTGCATGGAAAACCGCGGCACAGTCAGTCGCAAGGATCAGTGGAACGAGCTAATCAAGACATTCAGAATATGATTACTACTTGGATGGAAACGAATGGCAGTAAAAAATGGTCCGAGTCATTAAGATTTGTTCAAGCCATGAAAAACAACGCTTATCATGAAGGAATTAAGCGTTCTCCTTATGGGCTATGTTCGGTTGTCCGATGACGATGGGCCTCTCTAGCGCCAACATCCCATCCAAAGTATTACCAAACATAAAAAGCGAAGAAGATCTTCGCTTGATGATGGCAATGATCTAATAAATGAAGAAAATATTATGACTTCAAATTTTGGCGAAGAAAACGATAGTGTGTCCTGTGATATGGAAAATGGTGTTGTACCTAGCTGTAGCAGCGGAACTAGTGCTAATATAGTAAGTACTTCTGAAGACAATAATTACAAAATTGAATTAATCGATAGTAATGCATCAAATATTCAACAACACTGGCAACAAGCTCACAAAGAATTGAAGGAGCAGGCAAAGAAAATGAAAATGGTATCGAACAAAAAATTTCCCCCTGCAACACTGAGACAAACAGTTAAAGTTAAAATACCGCAAGTAGATCGATCTAAAATAGACCCAAGAACCCTCTTGGGTGTTATAATGGATATTAGAGATGACGATTTCTATCAACTGGAAACAAGTGCAGGGACTCTTCCACAATTATTTACTAGAAATCAATTCACCATTTGCAAAGAAAATTTTATTAATTCCGTGGATGTTCCTGCCAATGAAATAAGTGTAAGAGGAGCAGTGCGACAAATGTCTTTATCTGGAGGACAGGGTTTCAAAGATGTAACTGTACTCGTAAATGTTCTACCAATAGATGTTTATGTAAATCATCCGGAAAATTATGCAATTCAAAATGCCATGGAAGTTCATCATGTACTAACAAGTAAACTGATATGTACTAATACGTTATTTATATAATTATGAACGTACTACTTAATACCTTTAAATATAATTAAATTTGATGTTTATATAAATGTAATAAAGTAACAACCGTCAATAAAAATAAATTTCACAATTGGAAATTCAATTAACATAACATTCGTACATTTACCAACACGAACCAGTAAATCCTAAGATTGACCGATATGACATGGTAAAAGCCCGAAATTGTATTGATAATTCATTTTTTCGGGCATTTACCAAAGTAAATTGGTAAATCTAGGTTTAACGCGTAAATCCTAGGATTTACCGGTTTTCGAGCTTTACAGTAACATATACATATATTGCGTGGACCACAAGAACTCGGACAAACGTTTTAAAATAAAACTTATTTAAACGCAACAATTCAAAAATTTAGAAATGAATAACAATTAACAACAACCTTATGTACTTCATAAATTATAAAATTTTAAAGTGGCTCCCTTCTGCGTGGATACCGAGCTTTAAACGTCGAATAAAATTTTCGGCTGTTTTTCGTACCTCTTATAGGGATATTTTGTCCCATTCCTGACACAAAGATTGTTTTAGTGATTCCAAACTTTCGCGGGGTTTAGCACAGGCTCTGGCCTCTAAAATTTACCATATGACGTAATCCATTGGGTTGAAATCTGGTGAGTATAAAACCGGGAAAATTGATTCAGCACCACTTTTGGGTAGTTTTGCCTTGTGGGCAGGTGCAGAGTCTTGTTGCTGGGTCCACCGAAGAACTACAGCTTCTAAAATATCTCGGTGGTAGATTTCCTTGTTAATTTTACTCCTTTTTCCACAAAAACTAAAGGTGTTTTACCGGTAGCACAAATACCGCCCCAAACCATGACAGACTTGGAGTATTTGCAATGAACAACAATGACAGAAGATTCGAATGCTTTTCTGACTAATACCCATCATTTTGACGATTGTGAAATTGTTCAATAATAAATTTTTTTCATCAGTAAAATGAAATTTTCCCTTTTTTGAACAGAGGTGCGATATAGAAAACCGGCATCGATGAAGTCGTACTCTTTTTTTCATCAATTAGCATTTGGGATTTTCGCAACTTATAAGGCTTCTTCTTAAGTTCACTTTTTAATCGTCGAGCCGACCCTTGCGTGATTCCGGTTTCACGAGCCAATTTCGCATCGACAGTCTCAGATTTCTTTGAATCCAAAGTTTGCGAATATTGCGATTCCGGCGAGTGTTGGTAGAACAGTTTTCCTCTTCCGGTCGGTCTTCCATATTACCAAGTTCTTTGAATCGTTTGATGGCGTCGGAAACGGTTTTGGAAAAATTTTTAAGCATTTCAGTTTAGCACAGGCTCTGGTCTCTAAAATTGACCATATGGCGTAATCCATTGGGTTGAAATCTGGTGAGTATAAAACCGGGAAAATTGATTCGCACCACTTTTGGGTAGTTTTGCCTTGTGGGCAGGTGCAGAGTCTTGTTGCTGGGTCCACCGAAGAACTACAGCTTCTAAAATATCTCGGTGGTAGATTTCCTTGTTAATTTTACTCCTTTCCACAAAACTAAAGGTGTTTTACCGGTAGCACAAATACCGCCCCAAACCATGACAGATTTGGGAGTTTTTGCAATGAACAACAATGACAGAAGATTCAATGCTTTCTGACTAATACCCATCATTTTGACGATTGTGAAATTGTTCAATAATAAATTTTTCATCAGTAAAATGAAATTTTCCCATTTTTGAACAGAGGTGCGATATAGAAAAGCACGGCATCGATGAAGTCGTACTCGCTTGTTTTCATCAATTAGCATTTGGGATTTTCGCAACTTATAAGGCTTCTTCTTAAGTTCACTTTAGCTAATCGTCGAGCCGACCCTTGCGTGATTCCGGTTTCACGAGCCAATTTTCGCATCGACAGTCTCAGATTTCTTTGAATCCAAAGTTTGCGAATATTGCGATTCCGGCGAGTGTTGGTAGAACAGTTTTTTCCTCTTCCGGGTCGGTCTGCAATATTACCAAGTTTTTTGAATGGTTTGATGGCGTCGGAAACGGTTTTTCGAAAAGTTTAAGCATTTCAGCTTCAAATAACGATAAAATTGCGGCTACTTCTTGACATTTTGTAACCCAGAAAATAATTACTGTAAATTGGTTGTTACCAATTAACTTTTAGCTATCTGTAATAAGGCAAATAATCGCGCTTCTGTAAGTTTTACTTCTTACCACTATATGCTTGTTTCCATCCACTGCAGGATATAGGCCTTCCCATTAGAAGTATTTGCCATAAAACATCACGCTGGCCAAGCGTCTTGGTGAGTGCGTTTATACCTACTACCAGGTAAGACGGTCAGAATAAAGTTTTATACTCCACCCGAGTTTGAACTGGGGTCGCTCGGCTTAGAGTTGACGTTTTAAGCGCCAAGCCGTGACCGTCTACTTCTTATATTACTCTATTTTATTTTATCTACTTAAATTAAGCTTTTCGGTCCCGGTTTTAGCGGAAAACCTCTTTAGGGTTCTAGAGAGTAACGGGCAAAATTTGGTTGATCGGTCGAACGGTCTGGGGTCTATAAGAAAAAAACACACACAAACACACACACATACATCCATTTTTATATATATAAAATTCTGTCTCATTAAAAGGTGGAACTCTGCTTCTTTGTCTGAATGATTGAATAGCTGGATACCCGGTTTGGGGTCTCCATAATTAAAATACTTTTGTTTTGTATATTTAGATTTTTCAGTATTTTCGTTAAGTTTTCTTCGACGGAAAATCTTGCTTCCCGTTGCTAGATTTCAGAATGATTTTTAGTGTTTTTTAGTGTTTCAAACGGTTTATTTGTATTACAATTTTCTCTACAGCTTTTCTTCTCCAGTATTTCAAATCACTTATAACAGTGGTACTAAATGTGAATATACCAACGTAAAATACCTTTCAATTACAGGTATTGGCGATGGGAATCTCTTTAAATCCATTCATGCTCGTGAATTTTCACTTTTTTAAAATTTAAAGCTTTTCGGCCCCGGTTATTTTGAAAACCTCTTTAGGGTCCTAGAGGTAACTGTGCAAAATTTGGTTGGGATCTCGAACTTTAGGAGTTATTAAAGAAACAAACCAACAAACATTCAATTTTATATAATAGATGTAACAAAAACAATACCAACTGAAAACTTGATATACAATGGTACAGAAGATGTTTTAAGAAAGCGAAATTGTTTTGCAAGCATTTTTTCGTATTTATTAACCATACTGGATACCGGTTCTGAGGTCTCATTAAAATAAAATACTTTGCCTTTGTCTGAATATTTTGATTTTGCAGGTTATTACGAGCTTTTCTTCTCCAGTATTTCAGAACGGTTTCAGTCTTGTTTCGTTGTCCTTTGGTTGCTATAACTTATTTGTTTTACGAAATGAAATCACTTATAATAGTGTAGTACTGAATGTGAATATACCAACGTAAAATTACCATGTATCAATTACAGGTATTGGCGATGGGAATCTCGTTTCATTCATGCGCGTCCGCAATTTTTCACTTTTTTTAAATTAAGCTTTTCGGTCCCGGTTAAACCTTTTAAACCTTCCTGGACTTCCACAAATAATTCTAAACCAAAATTAGCCAAATCGGTCCAGCCGTTCTCGAGTTTTAGCGAGACTAACGAACAGAATTCATTTTATATATATAGATATATTGTGCCTGAAACCGACTGTTGAATAATTTAAATTCATGTATGGGAATCTCGTTCCATTCATGCGCGTCCGCAATTTTTCACTTTTTTAAATTAAGCTTTTCGGTCCCGGTTTTAGCGGAAAACCTCTTTAGGGTCCTAGAGAGTAACTGGCAAAATTTGGTTGGGATCGGTCGAACGGTCTAGGAGTCTATAAGAACAAACACACACAAAACACACCATCACACACACAAACATACATCCATTTTTATATATTGTGGTGATATTCCACACCCCAGACCCCAGCCCCTAGTTTGTGCAGTATATTTTATTAGTAACAGGGTTGATTTACCCAATTTTCTTCTTCAGTATTTCCGAACGGTTTCCAGTCTTGCTTCCGTTGTCCTTTGGTTGTATAACTTGATTTATTTTTACGAAATGAAATCACTTATAATAGTGTGAATGTGAATATACCAACGTAAAATTACTATATATTAATTACAGGTATTGGCGATGGGAATCTCGTTCCATTCATGCGCGTCCGCAATTTTCACTTTTTTTAAATTAAGCTTTTCGGTCCCGGTTTTAGCGGAAAACCTCTTTAGGGTCCTAGAGAGTAACTGTGCAAAATTTGGTTGGGATCGGTCGAACGGTTTAGGAGTTATTAAAGACGAACAAACAAACAAACAAACAAACAAACAAACAAACAAACATTCAATTTTATATAATAGATTACTATGTTGGGCGCCTACATTAATCCGCAACAATAGCACTCATTGAAAACACAAAAATGATAAAACTAATTTTTTGCAGTTTAGCTTAGATTAATTTTTGTTTTAATTTTATTAAGTACCAACCAAAAAATGTTTCTATATAAATAAAATCGCGAATAAAGAAAAAACCGTATTCGCTTCGGCGGTACATCAATTAAAATTGGAACGATACAGAGAAGATTAGCATGGTCCCTGCGCAAGGATGACACGCATATTCGTGAAGCGTTCACCATTTTTCCACGTTCCAGGGTGTGAGCTTGCAATCGCAGATTTAGTGCTCTCATCCTGGTGCCTAGCCAGCAGTGTGGCGCGTCCCGCGTTGCGGATAGGGGAACGACCAATTATTGCGTTTGGTCAGCTGTGAATATTCGAATAAACAGCCGCGGACAAGGATAATAAAAACCATAAAATGTCAACATTGAGACAAACGAATATGGTTCCGTATGTAGCAACTCTTCTTCAATACATTGACCAAAAGTAATTTGTATATATTAATACGTAAATACACGGCTCCAAAAGTCTTCCTTTTTTTTGCGATGCCTCAACCGCTAATCTTGCTTTACGCTCTTCTTTATTTCTGTACTCTTCTTTAGTTATGTCCCCAATAGACGATTCAAATGTATTTAACGATTTTAATTCACCTAAAATAACACCACATTTAATTGGTTCTGCAACTGTATGCGAAAACAGTTTTTCTGCCAATTTAACTTTTTGTCTACCGGGACAATTCACGGTTAAATTATTGAAAGAAATCTGAAAGTAATTCTTCAATTATCGATTTATTGATTTCTTAAGTAAAAACCCGTAATCAATAAAATTATTTCGTATTAATTTTAGAAGATAGGGATCATCTGCAAATACATATCTATTATATAAAATTGAATGTTTGTTGGTTTGTTCGTCTTTTAATAACTCCTAAACCGTTCGACCGATCCCAACCAAATTTTGCACAGTTACTCTCTAGGACCCTAAAGAGGTTTTCCGCTAAAACCGGGACCGAAAAGCTTAATTTAAAAAAGTGAAAATTGCGGACGAGCATGAATGGATTAACGAGATTCATCGCCAATACTGTAATTGATACATGGTAATTTTACGTTGGTATATTCATTCAGTACCAACTGTTATAAGTGATTTGAAATACTGGAGAAGAAAAGCTGTAGAGAAAATTGTGAGTACAATATAAACCGTTCTGAAACACTCACAACGGGAACACTAAAAATCATTCTGAAACGCTCTAGCAACGGGAAGCAAGATTTTCCGTCGAGAAAAAACTTTGCGAAGCAGGATACTCGGAAAATTAAATACTTCCCACAAAGGCAAAGTATTTTAATTATAGGGAGACCGAACCGGTATCCACTAGTTATGTATATTTCTATTATTATCTTCTGGGTTTGGAAAGCTTTTCAATCGTGACTTCAAGCATGTTCATAAGTTTACGATTAGATACTTTAGTCGCACATTGTTTCAACAAACTTTAAAACCAGCATGTTTAACGCGTACAATTATATTTATGTTGCTCTTTATATGACGCAATTAAAATCAAAAATATGGGCTGCTCAATTGCCAAGAGTCCGAATCATTGCTACTTGTACATAATTAGCTGGCTAAGTGTTTCGTCACTTAGTTATTGACAAATATTGCTTCTTAATTTTCATTCATCCAAAGAAAATTGAAAGAAAATAGCTAGAATTATGCGTTAGAATTATGAATAAATTATGCGTTCTTTCATTTGATAAAATGAAAATTAAGAGAAACACTTCAGCCAGCTAATTATGTACAAGTAGATGATTCAAGATTTCTTCCAATAATTTAACCGATACGTTCCAAAATTATGCCGCGAATAAGGAAACCGTGAATATGGAATAGTGATTTGTATGGAAATGCAAGGGTTGGGTTCCAAGGTACGAAAATAAAATAAAATAGATAAAAATAAAATCAGTTTAATCACATACCTATCATTATTATTAATTATTATTGTTTGAATTATTTGGTTTAAAATATTTAGTAATTTTTCTTGCTTTGCCGTCTTTAAAATGCCTTTTAATTCCGCATGGTATTCAGCTGTGGCAACTTCAATTTTCCTTTTAAAAGGAAGGTTTCTTTCCAAAACGGGTCAATTTTAATGAAGTGATCTCACAGTTCATTTGCCATTTGAAACCTGCGGTCTGGTTTTTAAGGTGATTGTCATCGTATCATTGTAAGATGTTGAAGCTTGAAGGGTTTTAACATTTCCTGCAAGTCGGCTTCACTTAAATCTTCATCGTGTGATTGAAGCAGCTCTTGAACGTCACTCGAATCTATCTGTTCAAAACCATCATGTCCTATTCCATTAGCAATTTGTACAATTGTGTCAGTTAATGTTTTAATTTGTTTAAATCCTCACTTTCACAGACTGTTAGATCAACCTATAGTTTTTCCAATATGATTGCAATGTGTATGCAATGCTTGAGCTCTTGTAACGATTCCTTTATGTTAACAATGCACATTGCTATGTTAAATTTTTCCAGAATTCCATAAAACTCACGTCAGAATCACATTCCATGATATCCAGAATGATTTTAAAGGTTCGCCTAATGTAAAAGAACTTCAAAGCTTGAATTATTCCCTGGTTCATTGGTTGAAGTAAAGTCGTCGTGTTCGGAGGCAAAATATCACCTTAATATTCGGATGCATAGTTTCAAGCTCACAAGGGTGACCCGGAGCATTGTCCAAAACAAGAACCTCCTTGAAGTCTAAATTTTTTTCGTTTAAATATTATTATTTAATTTTGAGTTTTGAATATAAATTATAATATTCAAAATCGTAAATTATTAATCCGCGAATAATGAAATTTTCGGCCGCGAATACAGAAAGTGGTCTCAATTTTTCTTCCGCGAATACTGAAACCGCGAATAACGGAACCGTGGATAAGGAGCTTTTACTGTATTAAAATATACGGAACATAATAGCCAACTGTGCTGTTAATGTCATACCAAATCCATGAGTTTGATCACGACTGTCCTTATGTGGAAGTTTAATTTTCACAGACAGTTCTCATATAGGTCTCAGAGCGACGGCCATATTTGAATGCGCAGTACATGACCAGTTTTAGTTCACCATTAGATCATACCCTGTAATCTATTTACCTTGGACTTTTCCAGTAAAGACATGCAAATGTGTTATTAAGAATTCAACAATGCGCATAGGTAAATTTTTATTTCCGAGCACCCTGTGCTTCAAATCATTAAATTATTATCTAATCGTGTTGGTTAATAATTATAGTGCATCGAACGCCGGTAGCGGTTGAAACAACATCTGGCTTCAAAATGTTTCGACTCCATGTTTTTAGAAAAATCGCAAGGTTGCGATTTTTGAGTTTGCGCGCAGACCACGCCATTGTTATCTTACGGGGTTTGCCATTAGTTGCGCCGTAGTTTGGACTCACCAGCTGGATGATACCTTACCAAGTAAATAAGATGACAAGTTGTTGTACTTAAAGGGCAGTTGCGGGCAGCTACTGGTTGAAGCGTGAAATCAAAAACACAAACTACACTGGATAATCTTCTCCACCGGATTGATGCCTTCGGAAGATGTTGCTGTTCCAGGACGGAAGAAGATACTCGAGGCACTAACGACGCATTCCAGGTGACAGTTGAGGCGGTAAAAACACTTCGGAAAGGACTGATATCAAGTACAGAATCGTACTTATCGCGTTTCAAACTAATTAAAACCAAATCACTTGAAAGTACAACATTAGACTTCAATATTTTCAATAAAACAATAGGGTTATGTCAACGATTTGTCATGTTATTTAAATTAAATTTGGTCACATGGATATTATTTTATGTTCACAAAAATTTTAATTACAATAGCTACCTAAAACTTTAATCTTCATATTGTTTCCAAATTGGTGTGCTGAGTTTAGCAAATAATTGTCTAGATCCTATGGTCTCAATCAAAAATTCGATTAAAACAGTCATTGTTACTTCGTCCACATACTTATCCTGCTTACACTTGATAAGTGACACTCCGTAACTTTCATAAATGATTTTCTTTAAGTGATAATTAATCATGATGCAGTTTTGTTCATTATACTGCGGGTATATGTTCCAAATAACTTCCAAGTCTTTTACCTAAAATACAGACAAAATTAATAAATGTAATTGAAATTCTTAATTCTTGATAAGTTTACCGCACGATAAATTCCTAAACTGGGAACATATATTGAAGTCATTGCTGTTCTATCCAGAACAAAATTAATCTTAAATTTATTGTTTTTTTGGAAAAATCCGTAGTTTTCCAATTTCGGAATCAAATCGCACATCTTGAGGGTTGACCACACAGCAATATCAAAACGGCAATACAGATATTCTAATAAATGTAACATAGTTGGGTGGCTCGGCGGATCATTTTCAGGGTTTGTCAGTTTTAGTGACTCCAGATCCAGCACTATAAGCGGTTTTCTACGATGAGGTTCATGTAAATAATAAAAATTACATTCTCTGCAAACTTGCTCTATTGAATTTTTAGGTTCTGGAACTCGTAATCGGAATCTGTCTTGAACAGTTATCACTAAAACGATTTAGGAATTATTTAAGTCATTAACAAGAATATGATAAAAAAATACTTGTTCTCATTTTAATTTCCTGGTTAGTAAGATAGGTTGACTTGGCAAACGTTTCCTCTTCTAACTGTAATGGCTTAATCGAATTTACTATTTTGGAGTCTTGTTTTTTAATTTGCATGATATCGGTAGAAGATTTTCTTATAAAGTTTTTGTTAGGATGATTTTGAGGGGATTGCAAAATTTTTCGGGTTGTTGTAATGGTGTTTGGATCACATTGTTTGTATATATTAGCAATGTCTTCGCGTTTACAAACACTATAAATTCGTGACGTATGTAATGAGTCCATTATACGTCACTTAATGCCCTCTGGTTTAGATATTTAATTAACTTTTCGATGTTATACAAAGAACTGTAAGAAAATATGATAAGAAAAATTATCAATCTGAAAATGTATCTTACTTCAATAGCGTTGACATAAATGTTGCTGTTATTTGTTACCAACCGTTTTTCTAACCTTCAAGATAAACAAAATAAAACTATTTCTTATATATTAAAGTAACTGTTTTAAACCCATGAAAAACCTCAAGTCAACATTGTTGTTTTAGTTATTCCGTATAATTGGTAGTTTCAATGGTAAGAAGGTAAGTCCCAAATATTAAAAATGCACTTTGAGGTTATGTGTACAATCTGTCAAATCAAACTAATAATCTACCGTAACGTTCGAAAAATATTTGACCTAATCCATACACCAGCAAACTAACTGATTACCAAAAGGTAAACGGTAAATATTTTGACGTATCAGCGTTGCCTAACTTCGCTCTTATTGCTGGGACTATTTTCACTCGCGGATTAAAATGGAAAAAAGTGTTACCCAAACTAGGACCAATCACATCAAACCCTTCATTTGACATTTAACAAAATTGACGAATCAAGTTTGTTTTAAGACGACGCTGCGCGGAGCACTACAATAACCGTTATTAATATGGCTCATTACAGTTCAACATTAAAAGTGTTCGGTTGATTTTATTACGTAGATGTTTATTCAAAATTCACAAAAATGTTTCTTGTGAAGAAGTGTTACGAGTTCATCGGTAATTTGGGGTTGCCTTATCAGGAAGTGAAATTTGTTTTAAATATTAACCAACAAACTTTTATGAAAATCGTCTTTACCCTTTGTATGCATATTAAGGCGACATTTTTTCATTTCATCGGTAGTTTGGGGTTGCCTTATCAGGAAGTGAAATTTGTTTTACAATATTTACCAACAAACTTACGAAAATCTTCTTTATCCTATGTGTGCATATTACGGCGACATTTTTTATTTGATGAGTATATTGAAACATTTCAATGGGGAAACGCGTGGATTGCCTTAAGTTAGGTACCGCAGCGTAGAAAGCGCCAATATGGCGAACGATGCGTTGTTCGTTCAACATCATGGAAGCAGATTTTTTGACCGAATTGAAAAAACCTATAACTGGCGTTGTTAAACTGCAATTTTGTTTCAAGAACAATTCGAATTCAGTTCTTTGGAATTCAAGTCCTTTAGGGAAATCGTCATTGCGAGAAAGTATTTTCGCGATAATTTAAAATTTGTTGATTGAAAAAACCTGTAACTGGCGTTGTTAAACTGCAATTTTGTTTCAAGAATAGTTCGAATTCAGTTCTTTGGAATTCAAGTCCTAGAGGGAAATCGTCATTGTGAGAAAGTATTTTCGCGATAATTTAAAAATGTAGGGTAATAACTTATGTAATTTTCGATTGTAGCGCGATGATACCGGAGTGATGATTTTGTCATTTACCGCGGATACATGCGGTCGTTAGTTCGAACTAAGTCAGCTCGACCTGGATAGTCTTTACATATGTACACTTAGATAAAGCGACCTAATCCGCTGGATCTAACTTAGTTAGATGCTATACATTGCTTTTAGTTTGACTAAAAAAAACATGTATACACCTGTGCAATAAAATTAAAAGCAAAATAAGTTTAGATCGAACTAAGGTTAGTTCGAACTAACGACCACATGTATCCGCGGTAATTATCGATGCCTGAATTGAAGTTAACTGAATTGGTTCGTATAATTTTAATATAACCTACAGTTACTCGGAAAAGTCCTCCGAGAGTCCTATATTATCAATGTAAATGGTACCTTTTGAAGACTTTTTCTCATGTTAAAATTGCTTATTCGACGTTTTTTTGGTTCAAAATTTCATTCTCTTCATTTCTGTTTTTATCCATTTTTTGACGGATCGTTTTCGAGTAGCAGTATGACTTACAGAAGAGTCTGTAATAATTGTAATAAAATTAACATTACTTCATATGGGAACTTTATTAAAATTTTTACCTAGCCTTCTTTAAGTCGCTGTTACTTGAAAACAATCCGTCAAATTGGAAAAATGTAGCTATGTAAACAAAAATGAAGAACAGAAAGTTTTATGGAATTATTCAAATAATTGCAAGATATTTAGATTGTGAGACGGTAATTGGCCTGGTTGTTAGTGCGATAAACTGTTAATGTAAGACTCCCCGGTTCGTATCTGGCTAGAACTCACTTTGCAATGCTGTCTTCGTGCTGCGGAAGGCACATAAAAACGGTGGTCCTCTCACAAGGTGTTGGCAACATCTTTGATGTATTAATTGCTAAAGTACCCTCTTGAGGGGACGGGTAAACGACTTCGGTTGTATCCTTACGTAAGGACGCCAGTTTCTTTATAGGGCATCGAACAACGTTGCAAGACGTTTTAAATCCGATAATTGTTAAATTAAGGTAGTAGTCTGGTAACTTATGCATATTTTCATGACTTCTTTGGAAGGTGATTTTTTATAGGAAAATAAAAATGAATTATCTTGAATATTTAGAGTGTTTTTATTTACATATTGAAAATATAAAAAAGTTTATTTGAAAAATTTAATAGTTTATTACTATTATTATTGTCATTCGAAGTTGGAACCTCAAAAAATGCACGTGGGTGGCCCGGGTGATTTTGGCTCTTGATGTTATCTGAAATCAAATATTCTTGATTATTCTTAATCTATAGACATGTCATTCTGGTCTGAACTACCGAAGTTAAATTTCAAGGGTAAATAACAAAATGGCGGACTTTGAAAAAAAAAGTCCTTTTATTTTAACAAAGAAAGGGTTGTAAAATAAAAAGTTAGGGTGAAAAAATTATCGTTAGTTCAGACGATAACTATAAGTGTGTAACAGCCTATTAAAA